>JAPFFP010043514.1:0-13173 GCA_026153255.1 Solanum medicagineum | reverse complement strand
CTGCTGTGGACCCAAGGCCACAGTACTCGGGACCAACCAACATACGACGGATGGTCTCCTCAAAAATGTCGAATCGCCGACGTCTCACCTATATCTCTGTCAATCTACGCTATGTGAGAGGTTTCTTCCAATTGGGAAGATTGCGCTAAATAGGGACTGCGTAAGATGCATAAAACTCCCTCACTATAAAAGGGGAGTATCGACCAAGAGCCACTGTCATCCACATCAACCCATATCGTATCATCGTGCCCTGCAGACCTGGGACATGGCTCAGTCCATCATCAATGACCCTAGGCTCCTCATGGATAGAATGGGTAGGCCTTACCTGCTCCTTTGGTTGCATGCCCTCTAAGAGTATAGCCTTCATACCCTCGACGCACCATCAGTGAGTAATAGCATCTCGTGCTGATGAAGAAGATGGTGTGATGGAGGACTCGGCATCTCCTCTGTCCCCGGCAGTAGCGCCAAAATCTTTGATGTCGCCCAAGTTACAATTCCTTTTAGAGGATAATGCAGTCTTTATCAATATATAAAACCTAACCAAGGTTAGGGTCAAACCCAAGGGAATACGTACACTCAAAGGAAATTCATCAATAAGAAATTTAAATAATTGCCCAACTCAATTCCCAAAAGAGAGGTCTGCAATGTTCAACAAGAAAATAAACTAAACTGTCACAAAAGACAATCAATAATGGAGAGAAACTAAGGTATTGTGTTCCCAATGATTCCCCAACTTGTATCCCTAAATAAACCAATTCATATCAAGTGTATAACATGCAGGACGGTAATTTAAGTTCACCAATTCCTTTGGTCTAGGTGAGAGGTGAATTTCGTATGTGACTTGGCCATCTCTATTGTGTGCAGTACTAACCATTCCCTATAAGTCCTAATCAACCTCTCCTTGGTGTAGTTCAGTTGATTAGACGAGAACATATCATCGAATCCTGTTAATCAATCTCTTTTCCTATTTATTACCACCTAGATCAGGAAGGTAATACTAAGCAAGTTCTAATGTTGTCCACCACAAGAAACATGCAAAACGAAGAGAAATTTTTAATACATGCATATACCCTATCAAAGAATTGTAAAATATCTTAGTCTACTTTGTTAGATCTTAATGGTTCTCACAACCCTAGTTGTGGATTTAGCTACTCATGGTATGGGTGGATGAAAAAATTATGAATTGAGAAAACATAATTAAGCTCTTACCAAATTGAATTGAGCATCAAGCAAATCCAATATTGATTGATAATCACAAGATGTAAGATCAAATTAATTCACAAGTGCATTCTCCTCCAAGTATTGAGGTCTTTGTACCTAAAAGTACGCTCTAATGATGTTCTCTACTATATTGTTATTAAAATTAACCTAAAAAGTACTATTTATAGTAATTTTAGTTAAGTCCTAAAAAAATAGAAAACTAATTAGCAGACTCTACGAAAGGTATTTACAACTTCGTAGTGTCTTCTATGAGTCGTAATCGAAATCTCGTATTCAGCTCTTGAGATTTTGGACTTCTCTTCTACAAACCATCTTCATGACTCGTACTTTAAACTCGTAGGCTTCAACTACTTCAACTCATCCCTCTCTGGAAATCTTCATGAAACCTATCTATACGACTCCTAGAATGCTCTATGACCATATAGAGGTCTCGTGGACTTGAACTTCAGATCTCACCCTTCACTAGAATTTGTCACGAAACTATCTTTACAACCCTTAGAATGCTCGATGACTTGTGAAGGGTCTCGTGAATCACCAAAAACCAAAAAATCTTTGCAAGCTTTCCGCAAAGTCATGCTAACATGCTTTCTTGTAAAACAAAACACAACACATACAAAACCATAAACATTTCATTGGGAACACATAAGATCCTAAGTTTTGGGAATCAAAAGTGTTATATTTTGACAGTACATTACCTAGGGATAGGCTTCAACTTCTATGGTGCTTTAGCTGCTTCACTTACACCATCCTTTCCACAACCATCTCCTTCATCCGTATCTTTTTTTGTAACCATCTCCTCACGAACATCTTCCTTATTAATCGGTTAGGAGGATCAATTGTGCTCTTGCCACCCTTAGTAGTAACCACCATACACAGTCCTTCATTCTTAGGATTTTGCACAGTGTTGCTAGGCAATGTATCCTTCTGACTCTGATTCAACTGAGTTGACACTTGACCAAATTATTGCTCAAGTTGTTTAATACCCATACAATGAGACTCTATCTTTTGATTGATACTAGAGATCTCTGTTTTCATGCTCTTTAGGGTCTCATCCTGTGTCTTGGCCTCCTTCAACAGGAAATCAAACATCTTCTCAATTTTGGAATTACCTATACTTACATCCTGGTTGTGTGGTGGCACATATGGACCATTTTTGAAGCCTTCTCTACGACCCAACTCTGCATCTGCACCCCTGTTTCTATCATAGTAACCACCACAGTTGTCTTTGAAAGCTCCATCTCTTCCATAGTTTCGACCTTGGTTTCTGTGACCTTGACGCCAATAATCCTGATTGGACCCTTGGGCATTGGTCCAGAAACCCCCCGTCTAGTCATTCACAAAACACACGTCCTCCTCATAGTATGGCTACTTGTACATAGGTGCACGTGGAGGTTGGTGAACCACTCTATTCACTCGCTCTTGGTTCTGATTAATTACCACATCCATGCTTGTGCGAAGCTGAGCAAGCTTCTGCATAATTTCTTTATCAATTTTGGCTTGCTCTGAAGCGACACTAATAGCATATGAATCCTTCATAGAAGCTCTATATATATGCTCGGAAATCCTTGCACATGGTTGATCTAGAAAGATGCCCCCCCTTCCATGAGAGTGTCAGCACAAGCCTGACTATTCTTATTAATGTCACGATAGAAGATCTCCACTTCAACTATCTTATGGTCAGGGATGGTCCTCAGACATTTAGTAAATCATTCCCATATAATGCTTATTGCATCTGTAGGAAGTTGCTTGAAGTTGTTGATCTGGTCATTCAACTTAAGCTTCTTCAATCTAGGAAAGTATCTCCAAAAAGGTCTTCTACAAATCTTCCCAGCTAGTGATTGAATTTTTCAGGAGCTTAGATAGCCATAATGCAGCATTGCCCGTGAGAGATAATGGGAAGACACAAAGTCCCATATCATCCATAGACTGAGTTTGTGTCCCCATCACACTCTTACAAACAAATGTCATATTGTGCAAGTGGCTATGTGAATCATTTGATGGTAAGCCCACAAATAGCCCACGGTTCTACAACATCTAAATTAACCCACTAGAGAGTGTGAACTTTGAGTCTGTCGGTAGTAGTGGCAACACAATAGCTCCTATCACATCCATAGCCATGGGATTCAACCTGTAATGATTCTACTGCTAAGCATTGGAATTAAACTCCAGAGGATGTGGAATATCTTCCAAAGGAGCAGGGTTCTCATTCCTATAATAATCATTCTTATCCCGATTAAAGGTTGCATTGCCAGCATTCAAGATGGTAATTTAAGTTCACCAAGGCCTTCGTTCAAAGGTGAGAAGCGAATTTCACTACGCGACTTGCCCCATCTCCATAGTGTGCAATACTAACTATTACCTATAAGTCCCAGTACAACCTCCCCTTGGCCCAGTTGAGTTGATTAGACGAGAACACATCAATCAAATCCTGTTAACCAATCTCTTTTTCTATTCATTACTACCTTGGTCCAATCAGTAACACTAGGCGAGTTCTAATGTTGTCCACCACTAGAAAACATGCAAAATGAAGCGAATTGATTAATACATGCATATACTCAATCCAAGAATTGCAAATTATTCAGGTTTACTTTGTTATTTCTTCATGGTTACCACAACCCTAATTGTGTATTTAGCTACTCATGCAATGTGTAGATGAAAAAACTATGAGTTGAGAAAACATAATTAAACACTTACACAGTTGAATTAACGTCATGCAAACCCAAGAAGAATGAGAATCACAAGCTTCAAGATCAAGTTTAACCACAAGTGATTTCTCACAATCTTCTCTCTTAAGTACTAAGTTCTTCAAGTACAAACCCTAGAAGTACTGAATAATTACATCCTTCTTTGAAAAATAACCAAAAAGTACTATTTGTAGTAATTAAAATTAAGTCCTAAATAAAATATAAAAAGTGGTCGATGGACTCCACGAAAGGTCTCTATGACTCGTAGTGTCTTCTATGGCTCGTAGTCGGGGTCTCATAATCAGCTTCTGGGATTTTGGACTTCTCTTCTACAAAACCACTTTATGAGTCGTGATGTGATTTATGACTCATACTTCTTCTTCGTAGGCTTCAACTTCATCAAATTATCCTTCACTAGAAATCCTCACGAAAGCTATCAATATGACTCATAGAATACTCTACAACTAATATACATGTCTTGTTGAGCAGATCTTCTAATTTCGTCCCAAACTGGAATTTGTCACGAAGCTTCCTTTACAACTCGTAGAATGCTCTAGATCCGTAGAAGGTCTAGTAAATCATCAAAAACCAATAATCTTCTGAATTTTGCCCCAAATCATGGCTAACCTATATTACTGTAAATCTAAACAAAAAAAACACCTAAAACCCATAAATATTGCTTTGAGAACACAAAAAATCCTAAGTATTAAGCATCAAATGTGTTGTATTTTGGCAGCACATTAAGTGCCAGTCCCTACATGGTTACATCATATAGGCAAAATATGCGTTAGTACATTAGAATGTACTAAGTATGTGAGATGAAAGTGCAAACATGGAATTCTAATGCCATCATTCATAAGTTAAAGACTTCAATGCACAAATTACTAAACTCATAATTTATATGAGCTTAAGCATGCATAAGGAATAACATTTAATATGAAGTAAAAGAAATGCGACATATGAAACACGTGTAATGGAACTAAGACATTGAATCTCACACTTTGTGGGAATGGACTGTAACCAACATGTAAGACAATATGAGCTATTACATTGTATCCAACATAACCCCCTAAATTGGTAGGGGAAGTCAACTTTCTGGGTGGAATGTTTTCACATAGCATACATCACCATATAACATAATGGCCTACATGGATCAACTAGCTTAGCCTACAAGGGATCCTATAGTGGCATCTTTTTAATGGTCAAAGGGTTTCTCCTAGGGTTCCCTTATCAATCCCGATCTCAATGCCTCATTGGGTGCTAATTCATTACACAGAATACTTTAAAAAATATACTTAGTCAAATAATGACATTTAGAGTCATAAGTAGCAATTTCAAAGAGTAGCTCGAAAACCTTAGGAACCACCAAGTGAAAATTGTCCTTTCCATTTAGGGACGATCATAAACATCTTTTAAGAGCATCATTGACATGCTTATATACTTGACAAAATATGAAGTTAAAACCTTTTTTTCCCTAATCATCATTATCATATCATGCAAAACATCACCTTAAACATAGTGGGCTAATACGTTGACATGAAAACTCATGAATAAAGAGGACAATGCATGAACATGAGAAAATATGTAACTTAAAATTAAATACTAAGCACCCACACTTCATCAGTTTGAACCCTAACAATGGGATCATAGTCACCAACTCAATACTCAAGGAAAATCATACTAAAACATTGCATGATAACATTGGAGACAAAAAACGTAGTAATACATCATAAAATCATCATTTAAATTATTAGCACACATTATGGTATTTCAAGGAACTTTAAAAAGATAAGATATTAAATAAAGGGCTTTGTGGGTGAATAGAATCCATAAATAAACTCACATACCTTGATGGTATCCTAGGAAGAAAGAACTTGAAGTTTTGATAAAGACCTTTTTGTACCCTAGCTTTTTGCCTTGACTTCTTGAGAGGATATTTGCCTTAGATTATTTTTTAAAAAGTGGAAGAATAAAAGGAATGAGGATCCTTAAGGGTTTTAGGTCAGATTAAGGGCTTACGCGACCATGAAAATGACATAATTTAACTCTAGGATACAATAAAAGGACAAATATTCCCTTCAGTAAAATTGTCGGACTCAGACCATGAGGCTATGATTACGGGTCGTGGACTCAACCACGACTCATCATTTGAGCTATCCCATTTTCCTTTTCTAATTTTCAGAGTCTTGTTTTCGACCTTCCCAACCACAAAACTATTTTACGGGTCGTGAAATGATTCACGGGTTGTCGACTTGTCCATATAACCCTTTCACACTTACAAAAATTTCCATTTCCCAGGGCCCCATCCACGAACACAAACCACAGACCATAAATAGGACCACGACCCATCCTGTTGGTTGTGGTTCCATTTTTAAAAGTTCAAAATTGTTTTTCATATCAAAATTTCCATCCACAATCACTTTCCATGGGCAGTATCCCATTTTGTGGGATATAAAGTTGTCATAACCCAAGCCTAGGGCCTAGATGTGAAACGATGAATAGGAACCCGAAGGGACCAAAACAAGCTTGTTACCAGATCAATCACACATCCTTTGTCGCGAAAACAAAGCAAACAATCAACAAGAGATATACTAAAAAGAGAACGCGGGACTAAGGGAAATCTTGATATCCATAAAAGCATAAAGAGCCAAGCTCTATCATAAGTACATTATAATATCCAACAACTCCTCTAACATGGAATGGAGCGAGGGCTAAGACACTTCCTGGGCTCACCCTCATAATAACAAGTGTTTAATATAAAGAAGTCTCAAAATAGCAAGAATAAGGTAGATAGTGTCCTCGGACTTGAGGACTCACCAAAGCTTATCTCCAAAGTATCAACTAGCCACATGGAGGATGATCATGTTGATGGGTTGATTTATATTACGTTTTCGAATTTTATTTCACTCTCGAATTACATGATTTTGAACTAGTGTCATGAACCCACCAAGTATTTGATAGTTATTGCTGATCTATTTCATGAATTACAAGTCAAGTGACTATATGATAATTAAGGGCTTTCAAGTATGTATTGAATTCACGACAAGTATCTATGGTTTTACAAGTTACAAGCTAAGCCCTATTTCAAGATATTTTACCTCTTGTGATTCATTCATGTTAAAGCAAGGGTTCATGTATGACTATGATCTACTTTCATGTTTCAAGTTAGGCTCATAATTAGAGAGCAAGCATGTTTCAAAAGCTACTTATGTCATGTTTCTTAAAAGTTATATAAGTTATGATTATTTCAAGTGTTCCGTCAGATTTTATTTAGCACAAATTGAGGCTTAAGATGGGGGCTCGACTCAAGGGGTCCTTATATAAAGTTTTTTGTCTCTAAACTATGTGCCACCATAGGATTATGATTATTATCCTTGCTATACTAGTGGACCTATCTAGTCATATTACCATGTTTGGTTTGCCTTGGCAAGTAGACCACACCTAGCCGGGGGGTGTCATGCCCGTTCCACCTTGTCAAGTGGGTGTCGTGCCTTGGGTTCCAAGTTATAGCTACCTGGTCTATGTCGGTTGAGGTCGCTTCCCACACATGTTGGTAGTAAAACCCTCATGTAGGGTACCTTGAAATCCATCATCAAAACTCATAATAGATCATAGTTTCGTAGCTCAAAAGATGTATAGTCTCAATAGATAAAATCAAATCATGGTATAAGCTTGAAATAGATAGACTTGCATACTCAATCAATATTTCATAAAACCCTAACATGATTCATGCTCAGCATTCATATTAAAATGTACCCATAGATAATACAACTTGAAAACATGCAATTT
Source organism: Solanum medicagineum (assembly GCA_026153255.1). Lineage (NCBI taxonomy): Eukaryota > Viridiplantae > Streptophyta > Magnoliopsida > Solanales > Solanaceae > Solanum > Solanum medicagineum. The sequence continues at coordinate 5,479 of JAPFFP010043514.1, read as the reverse complement.
TCATAATAAGAAAGATTGGGCACCATGGATGAAAGGACCTAATGGATGCAACCCACATACCACAAACTTGGGTTTTCTTGAGATGACCTTGAAGGAAACTTAAATCTTTAAGTGAATCCCTGAGTTCCAAAGTTATGCTTAAAATCATTAAATTTGGTATAAGATGTTTGGATAAGTCTTGGAAAGGTTCTTGTGAGGGTCTTGAGTAATATAAAGTTAAAAAATGGCTAAGTATAGGTGATTTCACATTTTAGGGGGCATGAGACTATGATCCCAATACTCTTGAGCGCATAGGAAAAACTAAAGAAAAAGTTGTACTGGTCCGCTTATGGTCCACGATGTGGACCCATTTTGGAAGAAGGAATAACACTGATCCGCGCCCCACGCATGTCGCAGCCTGGGCGTAGACAGACACTACTTTACAAAAATTAGCATAAATTATTTTTCACTACGAGTCTTCTCAATTTGGGTTATACCCACTTCCTACTCAATTTTGCCCATTGATCGAGAATATGAAGTGTAATTTTCTATATCACGTATGAATTTTGAGATATAAGGAGATTATGATTATGGGCAATTTCGAAGAACATTTTGGGGAATTTCAAGAATGCCCTCGTGGACCCTTTTAACACTTAAAGAACTCCAATTTCCTATGGCCTCTATCAATGAGTCTGGTCTATGGCTCGTCAATTGAACCATGGGCCATGAATTACGATTCTAAATTGGCCTGAACTTTTCCAGTCCCACTTTTCTGTATTTCTTAGCATATGAACTTGAGGGTCATTGCAATATTAAATGATGGCATTACAATTTTATGCTTATTGCATCATACATACTTATTATATTTCAACTTACTAATGCATATTTTTCCTGCATAATTTAACCACATAGGGACAGGTACTCCTCCACCAGCTTGTAGCGAGTATTTAGCATTCAAGACTAACACTTTTGTTTGTGGTGAACCCTTAGTTTGTGACTCTACCATTTTTCTTTCTAGCTTGCAATTTATTTTGAGATGATGTATATGTTGGCCTTTTGAGGCTTTTACATTCTATGTTTTTCCTATTATGGATTCTCTTCCATTTGATGGAAATTGACCATTACTGGTTCCATTCATCGATGTCTTAGTTGGTATGCTCTATGGACAAAATGTTGCTTCATTAGTAGGAAATCCTCATAGACCTTTCTCTATTTTATTCCACAAAAAGCTTTAATTTAATGCCTATAAATGCTTAAGATGACTCGGGTGAGGTGCCTTTGGATATCGCATTCACTGTGTTATGACTAGGCCCTAGGTCAGGTCGTTACAAACTTGGTATCAGACCACGAGATTTTAAAAATGTTCCTCGAGTGCACATGTATACCCCATTGAGTAAAGTCTCATTCAAGGTTGTGTAGCGCGCTACTATCTTGAGTAAGAGGCTATGAGATGGTTTAGGAAAGTCTTTCCTTCTGTCTTATTTATATCATTCCATTCGAGTTGACTAAGTTTTTCCTATCACTAGTAATGACCTTTTGATTAGTTCTAGATCATGTTGCCGAGAAGAGCCCTGCACTGAAGAGGCAGTCCCGAGCAATAAGTTCCTTCACTCCAACAAGATGATTAAGTGTCTTATGCAGAGTTCCAAGCCACCTTCACCTTGTTGGCCCAAGCATTGGCCAACCAAGACAACAGGGAAATATTCGCTCCTTCCTAAGTACTTACTCTAGTCACTAGAGTGTGAGACTTCATTTGGATGAACCCTCTAGAGTTTCATGGGTCCAAGATAGAGGAGGACCCCATTGAATTCGTTAAGCAAGCCTACCAGGTAGTAGCAGTCATAGCTATCCCTTTGGAGAAGAAATTCTAGTTCGTGGTATACTAACTCAAAGGGTAGCCAAAATATGGTACAAGAAATGGGTGCGTAAGAGGGGCTAAGAAGCGGGTCCTAATGGATAGGAAGAATTCAAGTGTCCCTTCTTGGACTGGTTCTTTACAATTAAACTAAGGGAGGTCAAGGTCACCGAGTTCATCAACCTCAAGCAACAGTCCATGAGTGTGAGGTAGTATGCACCAAAATTCACCAAGCTTTCCAAGTATGCTCCCTTAATAGTAACAGATCCTAGGGCCCGTATGAGCAAGTTTATGTCCGGTGTCTCCGATTTGGTGTCCAAAGAGTGTAAGATGGCCATGCTAGTGAAGGAGATATACATATCCCACTTGATGACTTATGTAGAGCAAATAGAAGAGAAGAAACTACGAGGGTAAGGGAATCCAAGAGTTCTCGAGTCGATGGTGGGAGCTATTATCACAAAAGGAGTAGTGGTCACAAGTTTCAAGGTTGTCAAAACCAAGGTGGACAAGAATCTACCAACACTCCTCTCCCAACTACTATGGACAAGGGGGTTGTTCCTACAAAGTCCAAGTTGTCGCAAGTGTGAAAGGCTCCATAAAGGAGAATGCTTAGCTGGGTCCAATTCTTGCTTCAAATGTGGGAAGCCAGGGCATCATTCCAAAGATTGTAAGAGCAGCATTGCGAGGCCCCAAGGTCAAGGTGGGAAAGTCCAAGGCACCCAAAGGACCAATCATTTCTCTGCTATCCATGGTCACCAAGAGGTTGAAGAGGCTTTGGATGTTGTCATCGGTATGTTGAGAGTTTTTTATCATGATGCATATGAACTTTTAGATCTGAGAGCTAATTTTTCATTTGTGACTCCCTTTCTTGCTAATTAATTTCATACATGTCCCAAAGTCCTCCATGGGCCCTATGAAGTAAGTAACCTCATAGGAGAGTCCATTGTTGCCTGAAGAGTCTATAAGATTTTTCCTACCTAAATTTTGCATAAAGTGGTCTCTTGTGACCTAGTTGAGCTTTCTATGATAGATTTCGATGTGATAGAATTTATTGGTTGCATGCCTCGTATGCTATTGACTGTAGAACTCGTATGGTCAAGTTTTGATTTCCAAATGAGCCAATTCTTGAGTGGGATGGTAGTAACTCTTCATGTAGGGGTCGATTTATTTCTTTCTTGAAATCCCAAGAAATGATCTCTAAAAGGTACATCTATCATCTAGCAAGAGTCAAAGATGTTACCTCTAAAGTTCCTTCTCTCAAGCCAGTCTCCATTTTGAATGAGTTTCCTGATGTCTTTCCAAATGAGTTACCAGGTGTTCCTTCCAAAAGAGAAATAGACTTTGGCATACATCTCCTACCAAATAATCAACCAAACTTAATCCCTTCATATAGAATAGTTCCCGTAGAGTTAAAAGAGGTAAAGGAGCAATTGAAGTATTTATTAGAGAAGAATTTCATTAGACCTAGTCGGTCTCCTTGGGGATGCTCCGATGTTGTTTTTGAGGAAGAAAGATGAGTCACTCCATATGTTTATAGACTATTGGCAAATTAATAAGGTCACCATCAAGAATAAGTATCTGCTCCGAAGAATAGATGACTTGTTTGAGCAGTTGCGAGGAGATACATACTTTTCCAAGGTTTTCTTGAGATCCAAGTATCACTAATTGTGGGTGAGGGAAAGTGACATTCCTAAGACAGTAACTCAGAATAGGTATGGTCACTTTGAGTTTGTAGTCATTTCATTCAGTCTCACTAATGCTCTAGCCATATTTATGGACCTGATGAATTGGGTATTTAAGTCGTACCTCGACATGTTCATAATGGTGTTCATTGATGACATCCTTATCTACTCCTAATGTAAAGAAGTGGATATAGAGCACTTGAGGGTGGTATTATGAACCCTAAGGGAGCAAAGGCTTTATGTAAAGTTTGATTAATGTGACTTTTGGCTAGATTAGGTTGCCTTTCTTGGGAATGTGGTATCATGTGATGGCATCAAGGTGGATCCTAAGACGACCAAAGCAGTGAGAAATTGGCCAAGGCCATTGACTCGTACCGGCATAAGGAGTTTCTTAGGCCTAGAAAGATACGATAAAAGTTTTGTGCAAAATTTCTCTTCCATTTTGTCCCCACTCACCAAGTTGGCTCAAAAGAAAGAAATGTTTGTGTGGACGGAAGAGTATGGGAAAAGCTTCCAAATTTTGAAGGATCCACTAAATTCGGCCCAATATTTTGACATTGTCAAATGTAAATGATTGGCTCATTGTGTATTGTTATACATCACGGATTGGGTTGGGATGTGTACAAATGTAACATGGTAAGGTGATTGCATAAGCTTTGAGACAATTAAAAGTGAACGAAAAGAATTACCCGACCCATGATCTTAAGCTTGCGATGGTGGTGTTTGCCTTGAAGATTTGGCGACATTACTTGTTAAGGTTCATCTGGATGTCTTCACCAAAGACAAGAGCCTCCAACATGTTTTCACAAAAAAGGATCTTAATTTGAGGCAATGGAGATGGTTAGAGCTACTCAAAGATTATGACATTAGCGTAAAGTATCACTCGGGAAAGGCCAACGTGAAAGCCGCACCCTTAGTAGAGATGGAAAAAGGGAGTTGGTCAAATATGTTCATAGGTTGGCTAGATTTGGGATAATGTTGAATGAGTCCAGAAATGATGGGGCAACGATGCTTCACCGGTCTGAATCTTCTTTGATTGAGGGGGTTAAGACTAAGCAATAATTTGATCCCACCTTAGTTAAGTTGAAATCCTCAGTGGAGGAAGGAAAGATAGAAATTTTCTCACAAGGGGAAGATGGTGTACTTCAATTTCAAAGGAGATTGTGAGTACTAAATGATAGTGAGCTAAAGAAGTTGATTTTGCAAGAAGCTCATAACTCTTCATATTCCATTCATCCTAGAACTACAAAGATGTATAGAGATTTGACGAAGATCTATTGGTGGAATGAAATGAAGAAGAAAATTGCCGAATTTATGTCCGAGTGTGCCAATTGCTAACAAGTTAATGGGGAGCATTAAAGGTCAAGTGGCCTATCCCAAGATATTAAGATTCCTATATGGAAGTGGGAAGAAATCAATATGGATTTTGCAGTAGGATTTCCAAAGACCAAAAAGCCTTTTGACTCAACGTGGATAATAGTTGGCCGCATGACAAAGTTGCCTTACTTCTTACTGTTCAAGAAGACATTTAGTTCAAAATATTATGCGCATCTGTATATCTGAGAATTTTTGAGGTTACCTGGGATTCGACTATCCATCACATTGGATCGTGATGTCCAATTCACCTCTTATTTTGGAGATCTTTCCAAAGGGGTCTTGGTACTAAGGTGAAGTTGAGTAGTGCTTTTAATCCCCAAATTGATGGACAAGTCGAGAGAACCATTTACACTTTGCAAGATATGTTGAGAGGTTATGTGTTAGAGTTTAAAAGAAGTTGGTATGAACATTTTCCACTTATCAAGTTTGCCTAGAATAATAGTTTCCATGCAAGCATTGGGATGACACCGTTTGAGGAGTTGTATGGTAGATGATATAAATCACCTATTGGGTGGTTTGAAGTCAGAGAGGTGGTGTTGATAGATCCGAAATTAGTTATGAATGCTATGGAGAAAATTAAAACTAT
>JAPFFP010043513.1:0-13176 GCA_026153255.1 Solanum medicagineum | reverse complement strand
TGGGTTGGTGGCTACGACGAGTTGAGGCTAGTACGGGTCTTGGAAGATATGTTAATTTCTAGCTTCTTTTATATTAACTAAAGATTGTAGGGGTGTTAGACATGTGTCAAAATGGAGGTAAAACATGAAAATAAGGTTGGTTGTTAAGAGAATATTTTGCCTTGGAAAATTTTAGAAGTGGAGGAATGAAAGGAATGGGGGAATACTTAGGGTTTAAGATCTAATTAAGGGCCCAAGGAGTCCCAAAAATGACATAATTTAGGATTAGCATTGGCAGAAAAGATGAAATTTCCCTTCATTAAAACTGGCAGACGAGAACCACAACACCTCAATTACAGGCCGTGGATGGAACCATGGTCGTGGTCCTTGTCGTCCTATTCTCCATTTTCAATATTCAAAAACTGGTTACCAAATCCTAACTACGAACCCCCTATCCATGGGCCGCCCTTCAATCCATGGGTCGTGGTTGGTCTTGTGGAGTCCTTCCGCACATAGTTAAGTTCTCACTTTTCTGGACTCCCATCCACGAAGGCTAACCACGGGTCATGCGAAGTAATACGATCCATCATGTTAATCGTGGTCTTCCTTTTAGAAATTCCAAATTTCCTTCATGTATGGAACTCACACCTATGACTCCTTCTACAAGCCGTGAATTGTCCTATGGGCCATTAATGGCTTCATAAACTACTTCACACTTAGAAATTTACCAAAATTTCCAAGGTTCTCATCCACGAGCCTGATCTATGACTTGTGGTCTATACCATAGGCCGTGGACTTGGTTTTGTGGATTGATCCTATCACGGCCCAAGAGTAGGACCTAGACGCGACATGGCGAATGAGAACTCGAAGGGGACCCCAAAAAAGCCTCTTAGCATATCATCTACACATCCTTGGTCGCAGAAGCAATTAAACAACAATAAGATTGTAGAAATAGGGATAAAGGGACTAAGGAAAGTATTTAATAATATAAATCATAAAGAGTCAAAGCTCAAGCATAATTACATCATTAGTTCTAACAATACCTCTAAACATAGACCTGAGCGGAGGCCAAGACACTTTCCGGGCTCACCCTCATAGTTTAAAGAGTTCAAAATTAAGAAAGGACAAAGGCAAGAATAGCATAGCTAACATCCCCGAACTTTGAGGACTCACCAATAGCTTATCTTCAAGATGACCAACTAGCCACGGGGAGGATGATCGTGAGGAACTCCGGTTCCTACATGGTAACATCATGCTGGTATAGAGTATGCATTAGTACATTTGAATGTACAAAGTATGTAGGATACAATGCAATAAGAGATAGGTAACATAATCAAAATGCATAACAGTAAGCAAGAGATAATATATTAGTAAAATGGCATGCATGATCAATACTTAGATTAAAACATGCTCATATGGAACATAATACATGTGTAGGAAGAGACCATCGTCATAGATCAAGAAACTTAGTACTTGGAATCCAAGGCCTACCACCCGCTTGGAAGGCGATTGAGGTATCTACCCTTCAATTTGTAGATGTGCATAGCACACCCCATCATAGTGATCAAGGTATATACCCCTCAACATGGTAGATGGGCATAGCACCCCCCATCATAGTGGTCAAGGTATATACCCCTTAACTGGTAGATGAATATAGCACCCTCCATCATAGTGATCAAGGTATATACCCCTTATCTGGAAAATGGACATAGCACCCTCCATCATAGTGGTTGAGGCATAACACTCCGTCAACAAGGTGTGGTCAACTTACAACACTATAGATACTTTTCATGAAATCAATACATTAATACATTGCTTTAATCATCATAAAGTCACTTGACTCATAGGACATGCACTAGATCATCCATTAGTCAAGAATCCTCTAACTGGACATTTTATCAAAACACTTGGCGGGTGTATAATGCTAGCTCAAAATCATGCAACTCAAGAGTGAAATCAAGTGAGAAAACTTAATTTAAATCAACCCACCAATACTTGGTAACACCATCATGCAAGATACATTAAAACCCCTCATCAAATCTCATCATAGAATATAGATTCATAGCTCAAAATATGCTTAAACAGTCACAATATTATGAAACCCCAACCTAGTTTGTAACCAAATTCATAATAAGTAAGGCTCATATGTAAATCAACTTAGAAACATGTGATTTATGTAAAAAGGAAGGTTGGGCACCCTGGGTGAAAGGACCAGTAGTTGAAACCCACATACCTCAACTTTGGAGATCTCCTTGTTGAAGATTTGATTGAGAACTTGAAGCTTGAATGAAATCCTTAGATCCGTAATGAGTTTGGAATGATAGAATTTAGGTGAAATATTTGTCTAAGTGCTAGAGAGGGTTTTGGGCAATGTCTTGTATGATATGGAGTTGAAATATGACTAAGTATAGGTTTTTACACATGGGAAGGCTTATTCCCAAGACCCCAAGGCCTTATGTTGAGATTTTAAAAAAACTAACAACAAAATGTACTACTCCGCGACAGCTCTACATCGCGGAGAGAACGCGTACCCTCACTGGAATGTGAAGTTTTTGGAAAACAAAATTTTGCTACGGTTGCTCTAAAATTTCGGCTATACCCATTTTCCACTCAATTTTCTCCCCGATCAAGAGTATTAAGTCAGATTTTTGATAATACACATGGATTTTGCAATATATGAAAGTTAAGATTATGGGCATTTCCAAGGCACATTTTTTGGCACTTTTTGGGGCGTTTCAATATCTCCCCCTTGGGAACATTATCCTCGAATCTCACAGAAGCGTACATAAGAAGAGTATTCATGAAGGAATTAGCCCCAACAAGAATGCAACAATGCACTTAAACACCACTTTCTAAAATCTCAACATAAGTGTCAAAATATCCATGAACTTGTCAATATAAACATGAATGCATTAAAATGACATAAGGGCTAAAACACAAGACTTGAAATCACATAGGAGACTTGAATTAATACCTTAGGGATGAGTAGAATCGAAGAGATTGGGACATCGCTTTTGTATATCTGCCTCGGCTTTCCATGTGGCACTTTCAACGTGTTGGTTTCTCCAAAGAACCTTGACGGAAGCAACATCCTTGTTCCTCAACCTCTTCACTTGTCTATCCAAAATTTCTATGAGAACCTCTTCATAAGTCAGATTGTCTTCAACAACACTGCAACATCAAGAAGGCACAATAGCACTTGGGTCACCCACACACTTTTTCAACATAGACACTTGGAAGACCAGATGAACCATATTCATATCATTAGGCAACTCCAACTCATAGGCCATCTTACCAATCCTCCCCAACACTCTATAACGGCCAACAAATCTTGGACTCAATTTACCCTTGTTACCAAAATGTACCACACCCTTCATGGGTGAGACCATCAAATAGACCTGATCACCAACCTTAAATGCATGCTCTCTCCTTCTCATATTGGAATACGACTTTTGTCTACTTTGGGTTGTCTTCAATCTCTCTCTAATTAACCTCACGTATCAAAGGCTTCCATTACCAAATCCGGACCTAGCAAAGACATCTCTTCCACCTCAAACCATCCAACCGGGGATCTATAACGTCTACCATAAAGGGCCTCAAAAGGAGCCATACGAATGCTTGCATGATAACTATTATTATAAGCAAACTAAATCAATGGAAGATGATCATCTTAACTACCATTAAACTCCAAAAAACAAGCTCTAAGCATATCCTAAAGAGTTTGGATAGTTCTTTCGACTTGGCCATCTGTTTGAGGGTGAAAGGCCGTACTAAGCTTTACTTGGTACGAAGACCTCTTTGGAAGGACCAACAAAAGTGAGAAGTGAATTGAGCACCACGATCCAATATGATAGACAAAGGCACCCCATGCAATCTAACCAATTCATGAATGTACAACTTAGCATAATGTTTGGCACCATAAGTAGTCTTAACTGGTAGGAAATGATCCGACTTTGTCATTCTATCAACCACGACCCAAATGGAGTCAAAATGTCTTCTAGTCTTAGGAAACGCGACCACAAAAATCCATGTTATGTTTCTCCCACTTCCAAGTAGAAATCTCTATATCTTGGCTAGGCCACCGGCCTTTGATGTTCAGCTTTGACTTGTTGGCAATTATGGCAATCAGATACAAACTTAGCAATATCTCTCTTCATGCCACCCCACCAAAACACTTCCCTCAAATCTCTATACATCTTCATAGAACCGAGGTGAATAGAATAGGAAGAATTATGAGCATCATCAAGAATCTTCTCTCTCAAGTCATCAGCACAAGGCACAAACAATCTACCTTGGTACCTAAGGGCACCATATCCCCCTTCGGAGAAAACCTCCACCTTACCATTTCTCCTCAAGGCCTTCAATTCTAATAAGGCAGGGTCAAGATCTTGCTTTTCCTTCACCTCCTCAATCAATGAAGATTTTGAGCCATCAACAACCACAATACCACCATTATCAACCTTCTCAAACCTAACTCCCAATCTAGCCAACTGATGAACCTCTATAGCCACCTCCTTGCCGCCATTATCAACATATGCTAGGCTACCTATAGACACTCTACTCAAAGCATCGGCCATAACATTAGCCTTACCGGGTTGATACTGCACACTCATATCATAATCCTTAAGAAGCTCTAACCACCTTCGTTGTCTCAAGTTGAGGTCTTTTCGGGTGAACACCATATTGGAGACTCTTATGATCGGTAAACACATCAACATGCACCCCATACAAATAATGATGCCAAATTTTCAAAGCAAATGCCACGACGGCCAACTCAATATCATGGGTAGGATAATTTTTTTTCATGCACCTTAAGTTGTCTTAAGGCATAAGCTATCACCATTTTGCATCAAAACACAACCCAAACCAATTTGTGAGGCATCACAATACACAACAAACCCTTCCAACTCTTCCGATAGAGACAAAATAGGAGTGGAAACAAACTTATCTTTCAAGGTTTAGAAACTCCTCTCACACTCATCGGTCCACACAACTTTTGCCTTCTTTTAGGTCAACTTAGTCATGGGAGAAGCAATAGAAGAGAACCCATTCACAAACTTTCGATAATAACCCACTAAGCCCAAGAAACTTCTAATGTCCGATGGAGTCAAAGGTGTAGGCCAATTTCTAGTTACCTTCGTCTTCTTAGGATCCACCTTTATACCATCACCCAACACCACATGACCTAGAAAGGCAACCTCTTTCAACCAAAACTCACATTTGTTATATTTGGCATTCAACTTGTCCTTCCTCAAGGTTTGTAACGCTACCCTCAAGTGATCCATTTTCTCCTCCTCGCTATGGGAATAGATCAAGATATCATTAATGAAAACCACCACGAACAAATCAAGGTAGGGTTTAGAGACCCCATTCATAAGATCCATGAAGATAGCCGGTGCATTATCCATGAAGATAATCGGTGCATTAGTCAAACCGAAGGACATAACCACAAACTCATAGTGTCCATACCTAGTCAAGAAGGCCGTCTTAGGAATGTCACACTCCCTCACTTTCACTTGGTGATACTCGGACCGAAGATCAATCTAAGAGAAGTGACTAGCCCCTTGAAGTTGGTCAAAAAGATCATTAATCCTTGGTAGAGCGTACTTATTTTTGATGGTGACTCTATTAAGTTGCCAGTAATCAATACACATCCTAAGAGAACCATCCTTATTCTTCACAAACAACACCGGTGCACCTCCAGGTGATTGACTAGGCCTTATAAAACCCTTCTCCAACAAATCCCTAAAATTTTCTTTCAACTCCTTCAACTCTGCCGGGGCCATACAGTATGGGGGAATAGAAATGGGTTGATTATGAGGAAGGAAGTCTATGCCATAATCTATTTTCCTTTCGGGAGGAACACCGGGAAGTTCATCGAGAAAGACATCAAGGAACTCATTAACCACTAGAACGACTCTATAGGAAGGACTTTGGGCTTAACATCCCTAATCCTCACAAGATGATAGAGACATCCTTTAGAAATCAACTTTTGGGCTTTAATGCAAGAAATGAATCTACCCTTTGACCACCACATCATGACTCTCCCACTCAAGGATGGGTTTATTAGGGAATTGGAATTTGAACCTACGGGTTCTATAATCAATAGAAGCATGATATAAATGCAACCAATCCATCCCAAGAATGACATCAAAATCCACCATATCCAACACAACAAAATCACAAGGCAACTTTTTATGCAAAATAAAAATGGGACAATTTCTATAGACCCTTCTAGTAACAATAGATGCACCAATCGGAGTAGACACCTCATAAGGCTCACATAAGAATTCGGGTTCAACATGAAACATTTTGGTAACAAAAGGAGTAACAAAATAAAGAGTGACACTCGAGTCTATAAATGCATACACATTAAAATCAAAGACTTTTAACATACCGGTGACAACATAAGGAACATCATATATCCCTTGCCTCCCTTGAAGAGCATAGAATAGATTGTGCCTTGGGGCACCACCTTATTGACCTCCTCTTCCCATGGGTACCGCATTTGCACCTCGGCCTTGTGGACAACCATCTCTACCCTTATGTTTTGCACGTGGACAATCAATCACCTTATGACCCACTTCACCATATCCATAACAAGCATTAGTATCCTTCAAACATGGGCCATCATGGCCTCTACCATATCTTAGGCACCACACCACCACCACCTTGGACCCTTGGGTTGTCATTAGAAAACCTTCTAGTTGGAGAATTAGAAGACTCTTGACCTTGATGAAATCAACCACCCTTGGAACTTTGGAATCTACCCTCAAAACAAGCCCTCTTGGCCTTATTACCTCTTCTCTTTCTCAACTTTTTCCCCTCCAATTGTTCGGATAAGTCATGAGGCGGGACAAGTCCATATCACCTATCAACATGGAGCACAAGATTCTTCATTTACCAAGTCGAACCCACCCATCACAAACTTGTTCATTCTAGACCTTGGCTCGACCATCAATTGTGGAGCATATTCAGAGAGTTGGTTGAACTTGAGGTCATACTCCCTCACACTCATGGACCCTTTCTTTAAATTCATGAATTCCATCATTTTGGCCTCCCTTAGCTCAAGAAAAAAGAACCAATTGAGAAATGCCGCCTTAAACTCCTCCCAATAGATCAGATTGTTGTTCCCCTTCCCCTCTTTCCATTGAGTAAACCATATTTTGGCCATCCCCTTGAGTTGTTAGGCCACCAACTCTGCTTTCTCCTCTGATCTAACACCCGTAATAGACAATACTTTGTAAACCTCATCAATGAATTCTTGAGGGTCCTCATCTACTTTAGACCCATGAAACTCCAGTGGGTTCATCCTTATGAAATCCCTTGCCCTAGATGCCGGAGTAGGAGCATGAGAGGCTTGGGCACCTTGGTTGATTTGATTAGTCATACCTTGAGCAAGCATGTCAATAACATCTCAGAACTCTTCATGAGCTGATTGTTTTTTAGGTGTTCGAGCTCTTATTCCTCTTGAAATAGGCATGATTTAGCATAGCAAACAACATTCACTAGGGAAAAGCCTTACCTTAACTTCTATTGCATGACATAGATCAAGAAAAAGGGAAACATTTCCTAAAATGCCTCATTGCTTCTTACTCATAGTTGTTGTGCACTTCACAACCATGAATATGAGTCTAATCGACGCGGTGTGTTGGATGTCGAGGACCATTAACAACCTATTACTCTGATACCAAGTTTGTCACGACCCAAGCCTAGGGTCTAGACGTGACTCGATGAATGAGAAACCGAAGAGGACCCTAAACAAGGCTCTTAGCATATCATCTACACATCCTTGGTCGCAGAAGCAATTAAATAATAGCAAGATAGTAGAAATAGGGATAAAGGAACTAAGGGAAGTCTTTAATAGCATAAATCATAAAGAGTCAAAGCTCAAGCATAATTACATCATTTGTTCTAATAACACCTCTAAACATAGAATTGAGTGGGGGCCAAGACACTTTCCGGGTTCACCCTCATAGTTTTAAGAGTTCAACATTACGAAAGGACAAAGGCAAGAATAGCATAGCTAACGTCCCCGAACTTTGAGGGTTCACCAATAGCTTATTTTCAAGATGACCAACTAGCCACGGGGAGGATGATCATGAGGAGCTCCGGTTCCTACATGGTAACATCATGTAGGCACAGAATATGCGTTAGTACGTTTGAATGTACTGAGTATGAAGGATGCAATGCAATAGGAGATATGCAACATAATCAAAATGCATAACTATAAGCAATAGATAATATATTAATAACATGTCATGCATGATCAATGCTTAGATTAAAACATGCTCATATGGAATATAATACATATGTAGGAAGAGACCATCCTCATAGACCAAGCAACTTAGTACTTGGAATCCAAGGCCTACCACCCCTTTACAAAGTGATTGAGGTATCTACCCCTCAATCGGTATATGGGCATAACACCCCCCTCCATAATAGTGGTCAAGGTATATACCCCTCAACATGGTAGATAGGCATAGCACCCCCCATCATAGTGGTCAAGGTATATACTCCTTAACTGGTATATGGACATAACACCGTCCATCATAGCGGTCAAGGTATATACCCCTTAACTGGTAGATGGATATATCACCCTCCATCATAGTGGTTGAGGCATAACACCCCCTCAACAAGGCGTGGTCAACTTGCAACACTATAGATACTTTTCATGAAATCAATACATAAATACATTACGTTCATCATCATAAAGTCATTTGACTCATAGATCATTCACTAGATCATCAGTAACTTAAGAACCCTAAATCAGACATTTTTATCAAACACTTGGCTGGTGTGTAATGCTAGTTCAAAATCATCTAATTCAAGAGTGAAATCATGTGACAAAAATGTAATGTAAATCAACCCACCAAAACTTAGTAACACCATCATGCAAGATAAATTAAAATCCCGCATCAAATCTCATCATAGAACATAGACTCATAGCTCAAAATATGCTTAAAACAGTCATAATTTTATGAAATCCCAACATAGATTATAACCAAATTTATAATAAGTAAGACCCATATGTAAATCAACTTAGAAACATGCAATTTATGTAAAAAGAATGGTTGGGCATCATTGGTGAAAGGACCCAATGGTTGAAGCCCACATACCTCAACTTTGGAGATTTCCTTGATGAATATTTGATTGAGAACTTGAAACTTGAATGAAATCCTTACATTTGGAATGAGTTTTGAATGCTAGAATTTGGGTGAAATATTTGTCTAAGTGTTAGAGAGGGTTTTGGGGAATGTCCTGTATGATATGGAGTTGAAATATGAGTAAGTATAGGTGTTTTTAAGTATGGGAAGTCTTAGGCCCAAGACTCCAAGGCCTTAGGCCAAGATTTAGGAAAAACTAGCAACAAAATGTACTACTCCGCGATGGCTCCGCGTCGCGGAGAGAACGCATACCCTCACTAGAATGTGAAGTTTTTAAAAAATAAAATTTTTCTATGGTTGCTCTAAAATTCGTATTATACCCATTTTCCACTCAATTTTTTCTTTTGATCAAGAATATGAAGTCGTATTTTTGATAAAAAGCATGGATTTTGAGATATGTGGAAATTATGATTATGGGCATTTTCCACGTAGATTTTTGGGCACTTTTTGGGGCATTTCAGATCCTCCATTTTTAATCCAAGTTCTTTTGCACTTTCTAGACTCCTAACTTGAGGGTTATTACAATATCTCCTCCTTGGTAATATTCTTCCCCGAATGAACTTGATAGTGGGCTTAAGGAGTTAAACATCAGTTAACAACTCAACATGCATGAAAAATGTAATTTTAAACATCTTTTCATGAAGTTTCAAAATCCATACTTAACATACGTCTCAAAACAATCCATAAACATAAAATTGAGTGTATGTATCATGCAAAATTAAAATGCAAGGAACTAGAGATTATAGATAAAAATAACTTAATACCTTATGCTTGAGTAGAGTTGAATAGATATGGTTAATTCTTTATTATGTCAACTTTCGCTTCCCGTGTGGCACCCTCAACTTGATGATTTCTCCAAAGCACTTTGAAGGATGCAACTTCCTTGTTCCTCGGCTTCTTCACTTGTTGATCAAGAGTTGCAACTTGTACCTCTTCATAACTCATATTCTCTTCAATATTCACATCTTCCAAAGGAACTATAGAGGTTTGTCACCTATGAACTTCCTCAACATTGACACATGAAAACTCGAATGAATCAAATACATTTTGTTAGGTAGGTCCAACTTATATGCCACTTTGCCCACTCTTCTCACTACTTTGTAAGGCCCTACATACATAGCGCTTAACTTCCTTTTTATACCAAATCAAATCACACCTTTCATAGGAGACACTTTCAAATAGACCCAATAACTAATTTGGAACTCAAGATTCTTCCTCCTAACATCAGAGTAGGTACTTTGCCGACTTTGAGCCATTTGTAACTTTTCCGTTATAAGCCTAATTTCTCCATAGCATTCATGACTAAGTACAACCCTAACAATGTTATATCATCAAATTCAAACCACCCAATAGGTGATCTATACCGTCTACCATACAATGCCTCAAATGGTGCCATCTCAATGCTTGCATGGAAACTATTATTGTAGGAAAATTCAATAAGAGGCAGATGCTCATCCCAATTTCCCTGGAACTCCAACGCACAAGCTCTCAACATGTCTTCCAATGTTCGAATATTCCTCTCGACTTGCCTATTGGTTTGGGGATGGAAAGTGGTACTTAATTTCACCTTAGTACCAAGTCCCCTTTGGAAAGATTTCCAAAAATGAGAGGTGAATTGGACATCATGATTCGATATCATGGATAATGGAATCCCATATAACCTCACCAATTCTTGGATATATAAGTGAGCATAATCTTCAACACTAAATGTGACATTAATCGGTAAAAAGTGAGCCGACTTTGTCATCCGATCCACTATCACCCATATGGAGTAAAAGTACTTCTTAGTCTTTGGCAACCCCGCTACAAAGTTCATATTCACTTCTTCCCACTTTCAAGTAGGAATATCAATATCTTGGGCTAAGTCACTCGGCCTTTGATGTTCAGATTTGACTTGTTGGCAATTGGGACACTCGGACATAAATTTGACAATGTGCTTCTTTATTCCATTCCACCAGTAAATCTCTCTCAAATCTCTATACATTTTCAAAGAATTGACATAAATAGAGTAAGAAGAGTTATGAGCTTCTTCCAATATCAACTTCCTCAACTCACTATCATTGGGCACACATAATCTCCCTCGATATCGGAGTACACCATCTTACCCTTGCGAGAAAACTTCTATCTTTCCTTCTTTCAATAAGGCCTTCAATTCAACTAAGGCAGGATATAGGTCTTTCTTAGACATAAAATATTCAATTAAGGAAGATTCAGACCCATGTAACACCATCACACCGCCACTTTCGGATTCATTAAACTTTACTCCCAACCTAGATAACTTATGGACTTCTTTGGCCAACTCTTTTTTCCATCATCTTCTATGTGAGACACACTACCCATGGAGATTCCACTAAGGGCGTCGACTACTACATTGGCTTTGCCTGAGGTGATGCATCACACTCATGTCATAGTCCTTGAGAAGCTCTAACCACCTCAGTTGTCTTAGATTGATATCCTTTTGGGTGAAAACATATTGAAGGCTCTTATGAATGGTGAAAACATCTACATTAACACCATACAAGTAATGACACATAATTTTCAAGGCAAATACTATGCTCGCAAGCTCAAGATCATGAGTCGAGTAGTTTTTCTTATTTACCTTCAATTGCCTTGATGAAACGCCCCAAGAATATGCTCCCAAAAATGCACATAATTGGAATTTACATATATCTCAAAGTTTGTGCATAATATCAAAAATCCAACTTCATATTCTCGATTGGGGGGCGAAATTGAGTGGGAAATGGGCATAACCCAGATTTTAGAAGACCCGTAGCAAAAAATAATTTTTTCTAATTTTTCTTATCTAGTGCGCATCTGTGACTAGGCCACGACATGGACTGGGCGCAGATTAGTGTAAATTCCTCCTCCACGATAGGTTCGTGTCGCAGACCAGATGCAACTAGTTCAACACTTTCTTTGTTTTTCATTTCGGAGGTCATGGCCCCATGCCCACTTATGTGTGAAAATACATATACTTAGCAATTATTTTAACTCTATATCACTTAAGACCCTCTAAAAAAAACTTTCTAAGACTTAACCAAATATATCACTCAAATTTCTAGGATTTCAAGCCTAACTTTGGAATTCAAGGATTTTCTTCAAGCTCCAAGTCCTTCAAGCTCAACTCAAGAAAACCTAAGTTTGAGGTATGTGAGTTTCATCCATTGGGTTCTTTCACCCATGGAGCCCAATCTTCCTTTTTATGAAAATTGCATGTTTTCAAGTAGTATCTTCTATGGGTATCTCTTATTATGGATTATGATTATAAATTATATTGGGGTTTTATGAAATGTTGATTGATTATGCATGACTATTTATTTCAAGCTTGTACTATGAGTGGATTTTGTCTATTGAGACTATGCATGTTTTGAGCTATATAATTATGATCTATTATGAGATTTGATGATGGATTTCCAGGTAACCTACATGAGGGTTTTACAATATGATGGTGGGTTGATTTACATTAAATTTTTTCACATTATTTCCATCTTGAATTGCATGATTTTGAACTATTATCTTGAACCCACCAAGTATTTGATAAAATGTCAAGTCAAGAATTTTCAAATTATTGATGATATATTACATGATTTACATGTCAAGTGACTATATGATGATTGAGGGATTTCAATTATGTATTGAATTCATGAAAAGCACCTAAGCCCTATTTCAAGACTTTTACCTCTTGTGAGCCATTCATGTTTAAAGCAAGAGTGTTCATGTATGAGTATGATCTACTCTCATGTTTCAAGTTATGCTCACTATTAGAGGTCAAGTATGTGTAAGAGCTATGCGTCTTATGTTTCCATGTTTCTTACAAGTTATACAATTTATGATTATTTCAAGTATTTCGCGGGATTAGACTTGGCATCTGTCACACCCTAAGTCCCGTTAGGGCGAACTGGCACCCGTTGCCGATGAGACCCGGGAGAACCAACCTATAACTTTGCGCTTAATATACGTATTATGAGGGGTTTGTACCTTTAGTATTCCTTAAAGTAAATAAACAGTGATGATAAGCAAAAAGGAAATG
>JAPFFP010043512.1:0-13176 GCA_026153255.1 Solanum medicagineum | reverse complement strand
TTGAGAATTCCATATTCAACATATTCTAAGTCTTCCAAATGATTAAATATGGCTATTTATACTAAGTAAATAAAAGAAGACATTTTCTTTACAATTTTTACCTAAATGAATAAGGGCCTTATTTGGTTGCCTCCTTTTCAAATCCTTGAATTCAAGTAGTAGCCATTTGCAAACATGGCCTCTTTTCGTCATTCTTCTCACCTTGATAGACCTTCCACACATTGTAATCCGTTCTTTGGGTGACCCTTAAGCTTCTCTAATGCTTCCTTGTTCATAAACATTGCTTGTAGGTCTTGGAGATCTTTTGCTTGACTCCTTGTGAATGCTCTTGAGGGGTACATGCCACCGATGGTGTCATCTCTACTTTGCATGTTATCATGGTGTCCTCTTCCCTTTGGACTCACATTTGTACCTTGGCCTTGTGGACGACCATCTCTACCCTTTTTTGGATTGCGAAGACAATCAATCACCTTATGGACCACTTCACCACAACCATAGCAAGCATTAGTGTTCTTCAAACATGGGCCATTGTGGCTCCTACCACACCCTTGGAATTTAGGGTACTCATTGGCAAACCTTTTATTAGGAGCATTGGAAGACCCTTGGCTTGGAGGCTTGTGGCCTTGAGGAAATCAACCACCCTTGGGATTTTGGGATGCACCTTCAAGACGGGCTTTCATGGCCTCACCACTTCTTCTCTTTCTCAACTTTCCCCCCTCTAGTTATTCGGCATAAGTCATGAGGCGGGACAAAGCCATATCACCTATGAGCATGGAAGTACGACACTCCTCATTCACCAAGTCGGACATTCCCGACACAAATTTGCTAGACCTCGGCTCCGCAAACAATTGTGGGGCATACTTGGATAGTTGGTTGAACTTGAGAGCATACTCCCTCATACTCATAGACCTTTGCTTTAGATTCATAAACTCCATCATCTTCGTCTCCCTAAGCTCAATGGGAAGAACCAGTTGAGAAATGTCGCTTTGAACTCTTCCCAAGGGATAGCATCCTCATTCCCCTTCTCCATCTTCCATTGAGTGAACCATATTTGATCAATCCCTTTGAGTTGGTAGGCCACCGAATCCACTTTCTCCTCTGAGTTAACTCCCTGAAACGACCACAAAAAGTGCCCGGAATCGTAATTTTCATATATCTAAGAATATGTTGGTTATTTTAAAAATACTACTTCATATTTTTGTTTAGAGGGTCAAATTGAGTGGAAAATAGGTCTAACCCGAATTTTAGAGCAACCATATCAAAATCTGAAAATTGCAAAAATGCAATTTTGGAGGGTCGACTTTGAAGGGACATATCTCTTGGCACACAAAGAATTGGTGGCCCACAACCTATACAACTAAAGCTCTTTGAATAAGCTTTCCAACTCACTTGGTTTCACCTCATTTCGAGTTTGGATGAAGGAGTTATGCCCATTTTCGTGGAACTCATTTGTGCGAAAAATGCAATTCCAGTGAGCAGTCCATTTTGGTCCTATTTTCTCTTGACTTCATTCCAAGACTTTTAAGTCTTGGGCCTAAGGATTCACACACTTGAAAAAACATATACTTAGCTTTATTTTACCCTCATATCATCCTAAACATTCCCCAATACTCTCCAAAACACTTAGCCAAATATTTACTCCCAAATTCAAGTCCCAAAACTCAAGACCAATCTTAAGGATTTCACTCAAGCTTCAAGTCCCTATTAAAGCCTTCTTCAAGGTTTCTCCAAAAGCTAAGGTATGTGGTGTTGAACCATTGGGTCCTTCCACCCATGGTTCCTAAGCCTCTTTTTTACTAATATTGCATGATTTAAATTTGATTTTACATGTGGGTCTTGTATATTGAAAAATTTACTGCACAGTGATTTTAGTTCATGAAAGTATGGTAGTTTTAGCATGTTTTGATCTCTAAATCTTGGATCTAATGTTGGATTTCATGAGGGGTTTTGATGAGTATATCTTGAAGGTGTTGCAAGGTGTTAATTGATGGTTTTACAATTGATTTTCTTGCATGATTTTATCTCTAAATTGCACGGTCTTTTACACCTATTACACACTTGCCAAGTGTTTGAAAAAATGTTTGACTAGGGTTTCTTGAGGAATTGTGGGTCTAATGCATGTTTTATGAGTTGAATAATGTTATGATGATTATATGATGATGAAATGATGTATGCATATGATGACCAAATGATGATAAGAAGGGAAGATACGTATATAAGGATGAAAAGAATGAATATATGTGTTTGAATCATGTAAGGAACCTTTGGTATTGCAAGGGAATTTTCGGGCTCTCATATTGTTATATTCTTGTGAATTGTTGATGACTTGCCAGATTCTTAAGATAAGATTTATGCTCTTGTCAATTGTGAAAGCCTACTAGGAGGGGTTATGAACTATGTTATATGCATTACCCTCTAGTGCAAGGCCAATTCCTACATATAGGGGTTGTGAGCTATGTTGTACACCTTATCCTCATGTACGAATGAAATCTACTCCTTATGAGGTTATGCTACTCCTTATGAGGTTATGCTATTCTCTATGAGGTTATGTTACTTTTTATGAGGTTATGCTACTCCCTATTAGGTTATGTTACTCTTTATGAGGTTATGCTACTCCCTATGAGATTAGGTTACTCTTTATGAGGTTATGCTACTCCCTATGAGGTTATGTTACTCTTTATGAGGTTATGAACTATGTTATAATCCTTACCCTCGTATATGATTTGGGGTTATGAACTCATGCTATATTTCTCACCCTCTAGTATAAGCTAATTGGATAAGCTAATTATGTTATCTTAATGGGTTAAATAAGCCATGAAAGAATGGATATTTTCAAGCATGTTTTACTACAACCATTTTCCATGCATGCTATATTTTTTATACTATGCCTATTGCCTATTGTTATGCATTTTGATTAAATTGCCTATCGTGTTACATTACATCCCACATACTTAGTACATTTCAATGTACTAACGTATACTCTATGCCTACATGATATGACCATGTAGGAACCGGAGCGCCGCTTGAGCATCTCCACCCACATGGCTAGTGTGGTTCCACTCAAGCTTATTGGTGAGTCCTCCATTCTGGGGATGTTGGTCTATGTTTCTTATGTTATGTATTGATTCCTTCTTCTTTATTGCTATTTTGACTACGAGGGTGAATCCGGTTGCTTTGTCTTGGCCCTGGCTAAGTATCTATTTTTGGAGGTGTTGTTGGACAAGTTATGTATTATGTTTGAGCTTTGACTCATCTTTGTTATTTAAGTATCAAACTCTCTCTTTCTCCCTTAGTCCCATTTCCCCTTATTCATGTTTCTTATGATGTTTTATATTGCTTTCGCGACCAAGGATGTGTAATGATATGCTATTAGGCTTGTTTGGGATTCCTTCGGGTTCCCCATTCGCCGGTCAATCTAGGCCCTAGGCTTGGGTCGTGACACTCCCATGATGGACAACACCTTATATACCTCACCAATGAATTCTTATGGATCCTTATCCACCTTGGACCGAAGGAACTCCAGTGGGTTCATTCTAGTAAAATCCCTCACCCTTGAGGCCAGAGTAGGAGCATGAGGGGCTCGAGCCCCTTGATTGATTTGATTAGTCATGGCATGGGTCAACATGGTAATAGCATCCTAGAAGTCTTCATGGGCGACTCCCCCATCATGAGGAGCTTGAGTAGCTGGAGGGGTGGGTTGCTCCTCGGGAGTACGAGCTCTTCTTCCTCTTGGAATCGACATGATCTAGAATAGCAAAGAACATTCGTCAGAGGAAAAGCCTTACCTTACTCCTAAAGCACGACATAGATCATGACGAAGGGAAACATTTCCTAAAATGCCTCATAGCCTCTTACTCATAGTTGTGGTGCACTTCACAAGCATGAACAAGAATTTAATCGATGCAGTGTGTTGGATTCCGAGGACTATTAATAACCTAGTGCTTTGATATCAAGTTTGTCATGATCCAAGCCTAGGATATAAACGTGACACGGTGAATGGGAACCCAAACAAGCCTCTTAGCATATCTTACAAGTCTTTGGTCCCACACAATTTTGCCCCCTAATCACGAATATGATGTCGGATTTTTGATATCACACAAGGATTTTGAGATACATGAAAATAACGATTATGGTCATTTTCAACGCACAATTTTGGGCATTTTTGGGGCGTTTCTCCCCCCTTTCCCCATCACAGTAGTTGAGGCTTAACACTCCCTCAATAAGGTGGATGGGTATGCCAAGCTCCATCATAGTGGTTGAGGCTTGAAACCCCCTCAACAAGGTGGATGGGCATGCCACCCTCCATCATAGTGGTTGAGGCTTGACACCCCCTCAACAAGGTGGTTGGGCATGCCATCCCCAACAAAGCATGGTCAACTTGCAACACTATAGATACTTTTCATAAATTCAATACATACATACAATCCCTTAATCATCATATAGTCACTTAACTTGTAAAA
The DNA here is from genome assembly GCA_026153255.1 of Solanum medicagineum. Classification (NCBI taxonomy): domain Eukaryota; kingdom Viridiplantae; phylum Streptophyta; class Magnoliopsida; order Solanales; family Solanaceae; genus Solanum; species Solanum medicagineum. The sequence goes on along the minus strand of JAPFFP010043512.1, from coordinate 8,716 downwards.
CATGTCATAGACCATCAATAACTCAAGAATTCATGTCAAGACATTTTATCAAACACTTGGCGGGTAAGCAATGCTCGTTCAGAATCATGCAATTCAAGAGTGAAATAATGTGACGAAACTCAAGGTAAATCAACTCACCAACATATAGTAAAACCCTCATGTAAGACACCATTAAATTCATCTTCAAATATTGTAATAGATCATAGTTTCATAGCTCAAAACATGTATAGTCACAATAGACAAATCATCACATAGAATAAGATTGAAATAGGTAGACATGTATTTCCTATCAACATTTCACAAAACTCATTATATTCATAACTCATAATAAGTAATACCCATAAGTAACACAATTTGGAGACATGCAATTTTCATAAAAAGGAAGATTTGGCACCATAGGTGAAAGGAACCAATGGTTGAAAACCCACATATCTCAAATTTGGGGATTTTCTTGTTGTAGATTTCAATGGGAACTTGAAGTTTGAATGAAGTTCTTGAGATTCAGAATTATTCTTAAGACACTTGAATTTGGATGAAATATTTTGTTAAGTGTTAGAGAGGGTTTTTGAGAGTGTCTTAAAACCCTATCTAACACTTAGCCAAATATATTATCCAAATTCAAGTGTCCCAAACTCATTTTCGAATCTCAAGAAATTCATTTAAACTTCAAGTTCTCATTCAAATCTTGCTCCAGGAAATCTCCAAATTTAAGTTATGTGGGTTTCAACCATTGGGTCCTTTCACCCATGGTGCCTGATAGCATCATACAAAGCTCTAATCTATTGATGGAAAACCATAATGAGATCTCAAACCAAGGAGTTTAATGACAAGCTCAATGGGCTTCAATTGCAGATCCACAGGTGTCTTGTTGGGGAAGAAGAGCTAAAGCTCAAGAACGATGAATTGTCCAAATTCTACAATTGTTTGACGGCCCAAATTCAAGTCTAAGAGGAAGAATTTTAGGTTTAAATTTTGTGCAAATAAGGATAAGAGAGTCCAAGAATCAACCACAAAAAAGGTTGCTTTCTGCCCAAGTTTTGAGAGAAGATTAGTCAAACTTTCCAAAATTGTCAAGATTCTTTTCCTAGTTGGGTTTTACCTTATTTCCGTACTTATATATAGGTTATTAATGTGTTTCTTATTCTATTTAAGGTATCATAATACCATTTAATGCTTTCCTAGAACTAGTAGGTGTATTCGTAGTTAAGGTTGCTTTATTTTTTTTCTAGTGTAGGATTTACCTTGTAATTTTCTTTCTAGGTTTTGGATACTCCTTGGGCCTAACCTAAGGAGTCTTGGATGTCCAAGGAGCCTATAACATATATAGAAGTTTTTTTCTTTCATTAAGGACAATTAGACTGATGTTAATAATATTTGAGAGAGTTCTATTGAACCTTTGTGACTTGTTCTTTGAGAATTTATCTTTAAATTTTTACTAGTTCATAGTTTGAGGTATAAAGTACTTTCTTCTTGTGATATCTTTGATCTCTTTTTGGTATTCTTTAGAAGGTGATTAGTTTACATGCTAATTATCGTCTTTACTTACTCATAAAGCAGTCAAGATCCAAATCTAATGTTTTGATTCATTTGCTCAGTAAAGGCATTAGATTTCTTTCATAAATCTTTATGTTGTTACTTAGATCTTGTCAAGGCCTTAGAATATCAATTGCTTGGAAATTCTTGGATCTTTCCTTTGAATTTCCCATATCTTTAATTAGTTTTTATCTTAGTTTTTTGTTGTTGCTTCTGCATTGTAGTATTCACTTCATCTTAGCATTGTTTCTAACCTCGATCCTATCAAGTGGTATCAGAGCGGATCTATCAAGATTCCATTCTTGGTAAATCTTGGGATTTTTAAATATAAAGAGCAAAAAACATTTAAAAAATTCAAAAAAAAAGTTTAAAAAATATAACTTACTCTCCAAGAAATCTGTTTACTTACTCTCGAAAAGTTTGCATTAGTTGTTTCCAAACAAAAAGGAATTAAGAAGAGAGGATTCTAAATCTTAAGGATAAGAGGATTTTTTTTCTTATACTTATATAATTCTTAGCAAGTTCCTTTTTATTCGTATTTTGTTTCAACTGAATCCTACTTGTTCTATGACTAGTTCTTTACTTAGTTTTGTGCCCCCAAAATCTATACTTTATTACTAAGAACTTGATACTTGTTTGGGTTTAATTGTAAATCTACAAAGTGCTCTTGTTAAAAGGTTACTTGAGGGGAAAAAGGCAAGTGTGGGTAAGTTTAAAAGAGGGTAAAGGCTATATTAAGTGTGTGATTGATATTTTCTTTTAGGATGTCTAATTCAGGTGGTGATGAGGAAAAGGCTCGTTTAGAAGCCGTGATCAAAGGAAGGAATGACTTCACCCTTCAAGATATGCACCAAAAATTCGAGAGATGGAACCTTCAATTTCAAGAGATGAGAAATATGATTACCAAGCAGAATGAGACCATACCTGCAATTAGGAGGGAGAATAGTGTTGTACCACCTAATAATGTTAGACCCCAAGTTAGAAGAAATGTGCCCCATGTCCTTTTTTAAATCCTGAATATTGTCATGATTTTTTTTTTATGGTGAACTCAATATAGAAAGAAGAGATAAGAGGGGACAAAGAGGTAGAGTAAAAGAGGACTTAGAACTACCTAATGATGGTATAATTAGGGTAGTTAGGAGAATTATGACTATCCATTTGGGTAGTAGTGATGAAGGACAGAGGGAGAATTTGTTCCATACTAGATGTGGATAAAGGGGAAGACTTATTCTATGATTATTGATGAGGGAAGTTGTGCAAATGTGGTGAGTTCATATTTGGTAGATAAGCTAGGAATCGCATGCATGAAACACTCTAGCCCATATAGGATTCAATGGTTAAATGATAGTTGAGAGGTAAAAGTAAACAAACAATGCATGATTTCATTCAATGTTGGTAGGTGTGAAGATGAAATTCTTTATGATGTAGTTCCAATGCAAGCATGTCATGTTTTACTTGGCCAACTTTGGCAATATGATAGGGATACTACTCATCATGGGAGAAAGAATAGGTACATTCTTCTGCATAATGGTAAGAAATTTACTGTTGCACCATTATCTCCTTCACAAACTTTTTAAGATCAGAAATGATTAAGGGAAATAATGAGAAAGCAAAGGGGAGAGATAAAAAGTGAGCTTGAGGGAAAAGAAAAGGGCCAAGAGATAGAAAAAAGAGAGATGACCAAGAAAAAGAGAGAGACAAAAACAAACAAAGTAAAGAGGTAAAAGAGGGTTTTGAGTGAAAAAATAAAACGTTTTCGTGAGAGGAAAGAGGCTAAAAAAAAGAAAAAGAGAGTTTTTATGTAAAAGCCAAAGAGTGTTTGAATGCTAGAAAAGAGGGGCTGCCCATAGTGCTACTTACTTACAAAGAAGTGTTGATTAACTTTGAAGTACTAACTCCTTCTTTGCCAAATAGTGTTTCTTCTCTTTTTTTCAGAGTTTTGAAGATGTTTTTCCTAATGATACTCCAAAGGGGTTGCCATCTTTGAGAGGGATTGAGCACTAAATAGACTTTGTGCTTGCGTCTCAACTACCTAATAGGCCTGCCTATAGGAGTAGTCCTGAAGAGACCAAGGAATTACAAAGTTAAGTTGGAGAATTTCTTAAAAAGGGTTTTATTCGAGAGAACATGGGCTTATGTTCTGTTCTTTTCCTATTGGTACCCAAAAAGGAGGGAACATGGAGGATGTGTGTGGATTGCAGAGCCATCAACAAGATAATGGTAAAGTATCGCCATCCTATCCCTTGTCTTGATGATATGCTAGATCAACTATAGTGATCCAAAATCTTTTATAAAATTGATCTTAAAAGTGGTTACTATCAGATTCGTATGGACTTTATGAGTGGTTAGTTATGCCTTTTGGATTAACAAATGCACCTAGCACATTTATAAGACTAATGAATCATATTTTTTAAAGATTTTCATGGAAAATTTGTTGTGGTGTACTTTGATGACATCTTGATCTTTTCTCAAAATCTAGATGAACACCTAGAGCACCTAAAACAAGTTTTTGAAGTCCTTAGAAATCAGCGCTTATCTGCTAATCTCAGAAAGTGTACTTTTTGTGTGGATCGTATAGTTTTCTTAGGTTTTGTGGTCAGTTCTAAGGGAGTTTAAGTAGATGGTGATAAAATCAAAACAGTTAAAGAATGGCCTAAACCTAATAGTGTAACTAAAGTTAGGAGTTTCCGTGGACTTGCTAGTTTTTATAGGACGTTTGTGAGGGACTTTAACATCATTGCTTCTCCTTTAATTGAAGTTATTAAGAAGGATAAGAAGTTTCATGGGAAAAGGAACAAGATGATGCATTTAACTTGCTAAAAGAAAAACTGTGTTCTGCTCTTCTTTTGCAATTAACTGATTTTTCTAATATTTGAAGTTGAGTCTGATGCCTCTGGTAAGGGCATAAGTGCTGTTTTGATACAAGACTCCAAGCCAATTGTCTACTTTAGTGAAAAGCTAAGTGGAGCAACATTGAACTACTCAAACTTATGATAAGTTATATGCCTTGGTAAGAGCATTAGTTACATGGCAGCACTACTTGTGGCCTCGAGAATTCGTGGTCAAGACTGACCATGAGTCATTGAAGTACTTGAAGAGCCAAGGTAAACTTAGTCGTAGGCATGCTAAATAGGTGAAGTTTAATAAACTTTTCCTTATGTAATTGCCTACAAACAAGGAAATGAGAATGTGGTTGCTGATGTGCTCCCAAAAAGGTATGTTTAGATATCCACACTTCAAAGTTGTTGGATTTTGACCAAATCAAGTTACTCTATGCTAATGGTTCTGATTTTGGTAAAATTTTTTATGAATGTAAGTTGGGTCCTTTGGAGAAATTTAATCTTCAAGATGAATTTCTATTTAAGAAAAATAAGTTGTGTGTACCTAATTGCTCATTGCGTGAACTATTTGTTAGGGAAGCACAATATGGAGGGCTAATGGAACATTTTGGAATGGCTAACACTTTGGAAATACTTTATGAACATTTGTATTGGCCTAGCATGAGACAGGATATTGAAAAAGTGTGTTCTCATTGTCTTAAATATAAATAAGCTAAGTCTAGAATATTGTTGCATGGTCTTTATTCTCCTTTACCTGTTTCTAGTTCTCCTTGGATTGATATTTCTATGGACGTCATATTGGGGCTTCCAAGGACTAAATATGTTAAGGATAGTATATTTGTGGTAGTAGACAAATTTTCTAAAATGGCTCATTTTATTCCATGTAAAAAGATTCTTGATGCATCTCATGTGGCTGACTTGTTTATAAAAGAAGTGGTTAAATTGCATGGAATACCTAGAACTATTGTTAGTGATAGGGATGCCAAGTTTTTAAGTCACTTTTGGAGAATTCTTTGGGGAAAGTTAGGGACTAAATTGCTATTTTTCACATCTTGTCACCCACAAACTGATGGGCAAATAGAAGTGGTTAATAGAACTTCGGGGAAAGGAAACTTGACTTTTTAGCAAGATTACTTGCCTAATGTGGAATTTGCTTACAATAGGACCTTTCATCTTTCTACAGGTAAGACTCCTTTTGAAGTTATATATGGATTCAACCCCCTTACCCCTCTTGATTTACTGCCTTTACCTACTAATGATTTTTCTAGGGACTTGGTTTGGATGCATATGAGAAGGGAAAGATCTTCCAAAAGATAGACCAAGCTAGATCCTAGAGGAAGTGGCTCATACAAAGTCCTGGAAAGGATTGGAGACAATGCTTATAAACTTTATCTTCCTGGTGAGTTCCAAGTTAGTGCTACTTTTAATGTTTCTGATCATTCCTATTTTGATGCCGATTTGAATTCGAGAACAAATTCTCTTAAAGAAGAGGGAATGATAGCATCATACAAATCTCTAATCTATTGAAGGAAATGATGAAGCTTTAGAAGCTCAAAGGAGGCCCATAACAAGATCTCAAACCAAGGAGTTTAATGAAAAGCTCAATGGGCTTCATTTGCAGATCCAAAGGTGTCTTGTTGGGGAAGAATAGCTAAAGGCCAAGAAGGATGAATTGTCTAAATACTACAATTATTTGGTGGCCCAAATTCAAGTCCAATAGGAGGAATTTTAGTTTTGAATTTCGTGCAAATAAGGCCAACAAGAGTCCAAGAATCATCCACAACAAAGGTTCCTTTTTGCCCAAGTTTGGAGAGAAGACTAGTCAAAATTTCCAAAATTGTCAAGATTCTTTTCCTAGTTGGTTTTTACCTTATTTCCTTATTTATATATAGGTTATTAATGTTTTCATTCTTCTATTTAAGGTATCCTAGTACCATTTAATGCTTTCCTAGAACTAGTAGGTGTATTCCTAGTTAAGGTTACTTTATTTCATTTCTAGTGTAGGATTTTACCTTGTAATTTTCTTTATATGTTTTAGACACTCCTTGGGCCTAACCTAAGGATTCTTGGATGTTCAAGGACCCTATAATATATATAGGAGTTTTTTTCTTTCATTAAGGACAATTAGATTGATGTTAATAACATTTGATAGAGTTTTATTGAACATTTGTGACTTGTTCTTTGAGAATTTATCTTTGAACCTTTGCTAGTTCATAGTTTGAGGTATAAAGTACTTTCTTCTTGTGATATCTTTCATTTCTTTTTGGTACTCTTTAGAAGGTGATTAGTTTACATGCTAATTATTGTCTTTTGTTACTCATAAAGCGGTCAAGATCCGAATCTAATGTTTTGATTCATTTTCCCAAGTAAAGGCATTAGATTTCTTCCATAAATCCTTACGTTGTTACTTGGATCTTGTCATGGCCTTAGAATATCAATGTCTTGGAAATTCTTGGATCTTGCCTTTGAATTTCCCATATCTTTAATTAGTTTTTATCTTATTTTGTTGTTGCTTCCGTATTCTAGTATTCCCTCCATCTTAGTATTGTTTCTAACCTCGATCCTATCAGTGCCAAACCTTCCTTTATACGTAAATTGCATGTTTTCAAGTTGATTTATCTATGGATACTTCTCACTATGAATTTGTATGTAAACTATGTTGGGGTTTCATAAAATGTTGATTGTTTAAGAATGTTTCGGGCTATGAATCTCTATCTATTATGAAATTTGATAAGGGTTTCAATGTATCTTGCATTAGGGTGTTACCAAGTGTTGGTGGGTTGATTTATATTGAGTTTTCTCACATGATTTTGACTCTTGAATTGCATGAATTTGAAATAGTATTACACACCTGCTAAGTGTTTGATAAAATGTCTGGCTAAGAATACTTGAGCTATTGATTATCTATTGCATGGCCTATGAGTCAAGTGACTTTATGATGATGAAAGGAATGTATGTAAATATTAAATTCATGAAACTTATCTATGGTGTTGCAAGATGACCACACCTTGTTGAGGGGGTGTCAAGCCTCAATCGCCTTATCGGGGGGTGGTAAGACCATACTACCAATTGAGGGGTAGATTCCTCAATCGGCATGTCGAGGGGTGGTAAGTGTCACGACCTAAGCCTAGGGCTAGACGTGACACAACAATGGGAACCCGAAGGAACCCAAACAAGCCTTTTAGCATATAAATCACACATCCTTGGTCGCGGAAGAAAAGTAAATAATATAAAGAGGTAATAAAGAGGGATAAAGGGACTAAGGGAACTCTTTAATAACATAAAACATAGAATACTCAAGAGTCAAGATCATAGCATAGTTACATCAATTATTCCAACAACACCTCTAAACATAGATTTGAGCGGGGACCACAACACTTTTTGTGCTCACCCTCATAGTATCAAGAGTTCAACATAAAGAAATAACAATGACAAGAGTAGCATAGATAGTGTCTCCAAACTTGAGGACCCACCAAAGACTACCTTCATGATGTCAAATCTAGCCACGTGGAGGATGATTATAAGGAGCTCCAGTTCCTACATGGTAACATCATGTAGGCATAAATTATGTGTTAGTACATTCGAATATGCTAAGTATGTAGGATGCAATGTGACAAGAGATAGACAACATAGTCCAAATGCATAGTAATAAGCAATAGATAGGCAAAATCTCAATATGGCATGCATGATCAATGCTTGAAGTTAAACATGCTTGTAAATAATTCAACTTGTATAGATCATAATACATAGGTGTGAGAAGAGACCTCAACCGACATAGATTAATACCAAGCAAGCTACAACTTGGCATCCGATGATTAGCCCTCACCAATAAAGAGGTGGTCTACTTGCAAAGGTAAACCATACTTCACCTTATGGGAGCCCATCCCATTTCAAAGAGGTAACCTTCCTTACGGAAACCCATCCCATTTCCGAGAGGATTTAAAGAGAAACTCCACCTTACGGGACCCCGTCCCATTTCGGAAAGAATCTCAAGAGAAAGTGCATAAATGGATTCACTAGTATTGAAAGGGTATAACATAGTCCTATAGTGGCACATAGTTCAAGGAAAGAGAGCAAACCCTCCATCCATCAGTGCTAAGACTAATCCCACAGAATAATTGGAATAATAATAACTTTAATAACTTATGAGAAACATAAAATCATCACATGAGTAACTCTTAATGTCACGCCCCAAAGTCTCGTAGGGAAGATCGGCACCCGTTGCCGATAAGGCTCGGGAGAACCAACCTGTAACTATATGCGTTTTATACATATCATAAGGGGTTTCCACCTTTAACATGCCTTAAAGTAGATAAACAGTGTTAACAAGCCAAAGGAAATAC
>JAPFFP010043511.1:0-13178 GCA_026153255.1 Solanum medicagineum | reverse complement strand
CCCTTAAATTACCCAATATTCACAAAAGTTTTCAAATGGACACTTCGCTCCGGTTACTTTAACTACGGGGTCTAACAATATTCTTACCATAATTTGATTTGAATTGGTCTTAGGTTCTATGTGTTAGGATTACAATTTGCCTTTACCCGATGATAAATTTGTTATGCTTTACTCTCGTGATTAAGGTAAATTTGGCTTTATCTTTGGTTTGTATAAAATTGTCTATAACATCATTCTTTGCGCATTTAGAGCTATATAAACATTAGTATTAATAGCCTCTTTTCCTTTGTTCCTTCCCATTGTTTAGAGAATAGTATATTAATTGCTTTAGACTTGATTAGCTTGAGCGCAATATATTTTCCTTTCATCCTCAAATGCATGCTTTATGTGGTATTTCCCTTGAATATTGACAAGTGAATGTTAGTAGCAGTGTTTTGATCTGTTTGCTTTTAAGATTAGATGGGTCTAGTTTCTTCTTATTATGATTCCAACTACACTGCTATTTTCTTGTTTTTTTCTTCAATGATCTTCTGTTGAACCATGTTGACAATTATAAAATAAAGTAGTTTCATTGTATAGTTCATATTTTTTTGAAAAGGCATACAAAGCTGGACTCACATTTTTCACACCACACAAAAGGAACATCCTGGTGAGTCAATCGAGCCAATGGTGCAAAGATAGTAGAAAACCCCTTGACAAACTATTTGTTTTACCCAGCTAAGCCAACAAAACTCCAAACTTCAGTAATAGAAGTGGGCCTAGCCCAATCACGGATAGCCTCAATCTTTGCCGGATCCACCGTAATACCATCCTTGGACACCACGTCCCCTAGAAATGCCACGGACTCTAACAAAAACTCACATTTAGAAAACTTAGCGTACAACCAGTAATCCGTCAGTGTCTGGAGTTCCACCCTTAAGTGCCAGGAATGCTGCTCACAGCTCCAAGATATACAAGGATATCATCAATAAAAACTATCACAAATGAGTCTAGATATGGTATGAATACACGCATCATTAGATCCATGAAGGTTGATGGAGCATTAGTTAATCCGAATGACATAACCAAGAAGTTATAATGGCTATAACGCATTTGGAAGGCAATCTTAGGAATATCTGCCACCTTAATTATCAATTGAGGGTAACCCAACCTCAAATCAATCTTAGAAAACACTGCAACTCCCTGTAACTGGTCAAAGAAACATCAATCCACAACAAGGGATAATGGTTCTTCATTGTCCCCTTATTCAACTGTCTATAGTCAATGCACATACATGGAGTCTCATCCCTTTTTTTAACAAACCACATAGAATCACCCCATGGAGACATGCTTGGCTGAATAAATCCCTGATCTAGAAGACCTTATAACTGAATGCGAAGCTCTCTCAGCTCAGTAGGGGCCAACTAATATGGAGGAATAGATATGGGCTTAGTGTCTGGCTCCAAATCAATAGAAAAATAACCATCTCGCTCAGGTGGGTATCTTGGTAAATCAACAGAGAACACATTGAGAACTCATAAACCACTGGAACAAAATCAACGGAAGGGGGCCTCAGCTGAAACATCATGGACATGGGTCAAGTAGGCTAAACAACCAATAGAAATCAACCTCTAGGCTCAAACATAAGAGATAAAACCAACTAGCGCGTGGCTAATAAATCCCTGCCACACTACTGGAGGTACACTAGGCATGGCCAAATTCATAATCTTGTCATAACAATCTAGAACTGCATTATAAGGCATTAACCAGTCCACACCTAGAATAACACCAAAACATCAAGCATGTCAAGCAATAATAGATCCACCCAAGTGTCTACCTCTAAATAGTCACGATACACGACCTACACATTCAATCTACACTACTATAGAATCCCCTATCAGAGTAGAGACACAAAGTGGTACTAGTAGAGTCTCAAAACCCATCCCCACTCGTGAAGCAAAGTAGATAAATGTATATGAATAAGTAGATTTGAGGTTAAATAAAGTTGATGTTGGATGCTCACATAAGATAATCATACCCGTGATAACATTATCAAATGCCTTAGCCTGTGTCCGGGTAGGAGTTGCATAGAATTGGCCCTGATGACCCTTTCTAGCATAACATCTACTATTTGGTTTGCTATCTTTGGGACCACACTGATTATTTTTGGGGCCTCACTGGTCACCCCTATAGACTTGATCTCAACCTCAACCTCTAACCAGTGGTGGTAGGACTGGTGGGCTTGTCCGAGAAGTCAAGTATCCCTCCCTCTGCATGAGACACTTTTGAGACTAATGATCTAGTACCCTATACTAATAGCACCTATAAAGCTTGGTCATCCCTGTGTTGATCACTATAACCTATGGTATTTGTATAGGAGGCTCTGGACCTCTGGCTAGCTACCCGGGAAGAATCGATCTTCTCTAGAGCTGTAGTGTCTCTGTTCCTCATTCTCTTCCTACTAGGATGAGAGAGACCACTCTATCCGGAAGCATTTGGGACTGACAACTATCATCAAAATCCTATAGTGAAGCTTGGATGGACTGACTAGACTGACCCTGCTAGAACCTTAACTAGAGCCTATCATACTGTCTCTTGAACCTAGAACATCCTCCGCTATAACCACCTCATGGCGAGCCTATTTTTCACTGCCTCCTTATGCCTTATGATGTAATGGTCAATGGTACGGGCTTGATCCGCAATGTCTAGAAAGGATTAAGCAACTATCATAAGTGACTGTTTCTCAATCTGTAACTAAGTCCACAGACCTTTGACAAAGCAACTGATCTGTTTCTCTTATGTAGGCAATGTGGCAGTAGCATACCCAGAGAGCCAATGGAATCTAGCCTCATACTTAGATATAGTCATCGGTCCTTGCTCCAACCTGGAAAACTTGTCGTAGAACTGATCTTTAAGACTCCGAGGGACACATCTAGCTAAGAAAGCATAAAATAACTTGGTCCATAAGATTGTAGGCGATCCTTTTGGTTTGGTCCCAGATATACACTCCACCACTATCTGGTAGCCTAATCTAGCTGATAAGTGGTGAAATCTGCACCTCCAGTCTCCAACAATCTCAAGGTCTATAATCTCTCCTGACAGTCATGAGGAACTTATGGTCATCCTTCTCTATCACCCCTGCGAATCTCAAGGGCCGCAATCTAACAAAATAATTGAGGACCCTTGATATGACACCCTTTTCAACATTTGGCTAAGCAGTAAGGGTTGAATGCTCAATTGGAGTGGGAGCTGGACTGGGGCTAATGCTGGCTATGTACCCCTTAGTGCTGCAATTAACTGCATGACGGCCACTTGAATTGCAGGTGCCATAATAGGGGTGACTAAGGGGTGGTAATTCTATGGGTCCCTTTGCTTGTGGGGGAATAGGGGCATCTGGACACTCCTCAACATGCTCTAGGAAGGGTCTCGATCTGGAGCTGGTACTGCCTCCCCTTCTCAGCTCGAAGATCGACCTCTATGCGCCATAATTGCAAGGAATGAGCCAAATGAGAATACTAAAGATCACAACGCAACTGGACAAAGTGATAAAATCAAGAGGAGATTCCTAATACATCTCGTAGCCTCTTAAAGGTAAGTCACGAGCATCTGCCCAACTATCTGCAGGACTCTACTAGATGGTAGCTCTATACAGGTGAGACCAACGAACCTAGGGCTCTCATATCAACTTACCACGACCCAACTTTATAGGTTATGATGGTGCCTACCTTACCCTGATAGGAAAGCCTAACCTTGTCCCCGAACAACTAGTAACTAGCATGACAGAAATAGCTAAACAAGTACTTAAAATAAGTCTAATTGACACTGGAAGCATATACATAATAGCAACAATAAAACATCCTCCTAAGATCTGCAAGTCATCCGTGCAGAACTACTGTAGACATGATACAATACACTAAACCATAACACATCTTTATATGCATATACAGAACCAAAATAATACATAAGGTGAGTCTCGACTCACAAAAGGCTGCCACTGAGATAGAAGGAGACTTGAAGGATCCAAGGACATCTAATGCTTACCCCTAGTATCCGAATATACAACTATCATAGGAAGTGTCAAAGCTTCTAGCTCGTGCTAGGACTTGCACCACAAAAGAGATGCAGAAAGTAGGGGTGAGTATCAAGGATATGGTACCCTGTAGGTATCACAGGCTGACTGAGTAAGAATAGCAAATATAGCAAGAATACTTTAAATATAACTCCATGAGTATCTAATCACAAGAGCTTGAAGCAAATGCTGGTGAATATGAAAGTAACCAAAGACAATATAGTTGTATAGTGATGTACGTGGGTGTCAGGCCCTATTGTATATGCCTGTACGCCCATGGAGGCCCCCATAAGCCTATAGGGTACACCCACACACAATGATAGTGTAAATAGATGTAGGGTATGGGTATCAAGGTTGAATAGAGCTCGTGAATCCACTAAGTACGCACAATCACAACTTTGACAGAATCTCTAACTAGGACTTTAACCTTCTTCGTGTACCCTAATCTGGACTTCAACAGATCTTTTTTGGACTTCAGTGAAAAACTTAGGCTTCAATCAAAAGAATAACCTGGAATTCAACCCAAGAAAAAGGCCATATGTGGCCAGTGGTCTATCTTGCTGGCTTTAATGGTGACTACGGGGACTTCAACCCAGCAACCTTTAGCTTTATAGTCTTTAACTATATAGTCCTTAACTAGGGTATATAGAGAGTAACTCATCCTTGTCACACACTATCCTAGTGGATGGATACAAAATCATGTGTAAGGGAAGCTCGAGCCTTTAGTTGTAAAAGACTTTACTCTAAGTGCCAAGGTGACGCCATTAGCCCCTTATATTTGAGCAAAAACTGATGTGCCACAGGAAAAATGTGAATGTTTAGCCAATGGACAGAGTAATCAGGTTCCTACCATATTACAGCCTGTTTGAGGCTCAACTCTATAACTGTAGTCTTCTAGTCCTGTCTACAAGGACCTACGTCTCTCAAGTCGCACTAGACGCAAGTATAGTTGCTTATCGATCTGATTAGCATGAGTCTAGGGTACTACTAGCTTAAGCCTAGACTAAGCCCTAACAATTGCAACAAACAAGAATAAATGTAGTAGACAGTGAATACAACAGTCATATGCATGCTCACCATGTCAAATAATAACTTAGTCAATCCCAAATAATCAGAAGTACAATAAGAAACAAGTACATTATAGAAACCAGTATATCAGTCCCATAGGGATCCTCAACAGGTCACATAATCGCTCTATCGGCCGAGACAACAAAACATACAATGAGAAATCCATAGGCTAATCACACATGAGCTCGACATGCAAACGAATACCCAAACAGTCACAAATATCAACTAATATACTCATATTCAACATATAAAAACTTTATTTTAGCCACTTCCTTGTTCCCTGTTTAAGCAACCAAATCAGAATTTACATATTCTACTCAGTCTTAGAGAGGGGGAATTCCGTAGTCAACCTGGGTGTCGATCACTTACTTTCTAATTCACTTCATAGATTCTTTCCCTTTTCGGATGATTTTCAAATGTCGTCGAGCTGCCAAAATAGAGTTACATCAATAAGGTCCTTCAGATATCAAATTATGAGACAACATTTCATTTCAGAAAAAACTACGAAGAATTAATAGTTCAAATGGAAACCAGGGTTGCCATAGCAAACCAGGGTCACTATAGAGACTTCACTATAGCGACATGGGGTCTGCTATAGCACTTGCACCAGTTACCTAGCTGGTTTTTCCCAGTTCAAAATTTCCTGACGGGGTTCCGAAACTTGTTTTGCATCCAAAACACACAAACAAACTATGTCACCACACCAATTCAACATTTTGGACCCGAGTGAACTCAAAATTCAACTATGAAGTCATTATAACCAAATGTAGATCCCACTTCCTTAGTTACAAATTACTTATTAAATTTCATCGATGGGCTTAAAACCCACCCGAAAGCCTCGTAATTGAATGAAAGTTCGTTCTCTATCAAACTCAATGTTTTGGACCTAAATGCTGTCAAAATTTCCATTTGCGCATGTTTGCCAAGAATGTTGACTGAAGTCAAATGTTGGCCTGTTCTGAAGGCTAAGTTGCAGAACTTAATACAAACTGGCATCAAAAACCCCAGGACTATAATTGAATAAGCTTCTAGCCTAATTTGGCTATTCCAGAGCTGATGGAACTGTTAGAATTCTATTCCAGGGCCATTTACTCAGATTTTACTGTGGAACTCATTTCCAACTATAATTATGCATGTAATACGAGAAATGAAACATCATTCAAATGAGTGGCCACACGGCTAAACTGTAAGCCAACAAGTTACAACTGACATGAGGTCGTATAGGTAGGCTCGAATTGATGTTAAATATGCAGAAAAGATTAATTGACCAAAAGGGTCATTACAATTATAAACTTCCAAGCATATTAATTTCTTTTTTGCCTCTGATTTGTACATTACTATTATGAAAACTTGTACATTACTATTATGAAAACGTAGCGTAGACTAAATGCTAGTTATAGATTTACAAAATCTTATAACCTTTCTTTTCTTAATTCAACTAATTAATCTATTACTATTTATGATCTTTTATGTTGTTAAGGAGATGCATTATCTTTTATCATCTTCATCAATCAGGGTTGCGACCAATAACTCCTCCCCATAAGTGAAAATATTTTTATGAATGGTAGCAATAATTTTGAACATAGAACATTTTTCTGAGAATGAAAAAATTATTTGTTTATTAATTTTCAGTGCGCTGTTTGATTCTCGCACCATACACAAGTTGTCGTGTTGAGAGTGATTTCATTTTTTTCATTTGATTAAGCCGAATTTGAATTTATTATAGGATTTATTTTTTAATTGTTTTATTTATATTTTTGTCTTTTAAAATAGGAGAATTTAGCATTGGTATAGCTCAGTGACTGTTATTCGATATTGGAGTTACCTTTATTTGTACATCAAAATGTTGGACTACATCTGAAATATTTGGTAAAGTTTTTGATTTAAATTATTTATACATTTATTTTGTTGCTCCAACAATTTTTAAAAATGTTGTATGACTATTCTTCTTTTGTCTCGCATGTTCTTGCTCTATCATAATATTGGTCTTCCTTGATTGATCTGTGCTTTTCTTTTATATTTTTCTTTCTAGCATAGGATAAATGTTTTTAATATTGTATTTCATACTATCAGGGGTGGATATATCAATATGGTTAGGGGTTTCACGACACTCGAATACCTCGATTGAATTTCTTTATACATACTTAGGTTTTGTATTAAATCTTTAACCTATCACGTGCAATTACCAAAAAGCAGTTGTATCACTGGTGAAGGGTCAAGTTTTAAGTTATTTGTGTTTAAAGAGTGACTTAAGCTTTCCTATCCTTTCCTTCTAAAATTCCTATTATTATATCAAGTTGCATTACTTCTTGATCAGATTCTTTGAATTGGTCATCAGATGAGTGCTTTAATTTCCATCCCTCAGTATCTAAGAGTTACCTAGGGATTTTGATAGAATATTATTTAAGAAAAACTGTCAGAAATTGCCTTTGTACAATGAAATTGCTCAAGTTTAGTCTATATTATACTTTGTTCTATCAAATCCCCTTTGATTGATGCTCCTCCTACTGGAATCAGTTATTCGGTCTTGCTAATGTGTCATACCGCAAACTCAAAAACCCCAAATTCAAGGAGTGCGACTGACACCTAATGCCAAAACTCAGGCTTGAGCCGACCCTGTAGAATTATTTGCTACAAGCATCTAGTAGCCACTCACAATCAAGAAATCAAATAAGTATATCTTGGTTTGAAAATAATCCCACAGCCAGCAAGCCCCTTGTTAAAAACTTAATCAATGAAATAACAACTCCAAATAATTCATATAAATAATAGGAAACTAGCACAAAGTTCGATTTGTGCCATCAAAGCAACTATGATATTGGCACTACCCAAGCTAGACCCTAGGTGTAACTTGGCGAATGAGATCCTCGAGGGAATCCTAAACTAGCCTTCTTAGAATATAATATGCATTCATTGGTTTAAACATAGATCATAACTAGCAGAAGGATGAAAGTCCAGTCATAGTTGATAGATAAGCAAACAAAGTCATAAGTTGCACAAAGCCACATTTATAGTATCCAAATCATGCCTCTACGTAATAGACTAAGCAAGGCGAAGACATGTCCCCCACTCACCCAAAGTAAAGACACAGAACTAAAGTCTCAAAGTATACATAAATTGTAACACATGATAAATATAGCATGGATTTCCCTTGAGGAAGGAGGACTCACCAACAAGCCACTAGTAATCAGCTGGACTAAGCACGGGTTTGTGGAGCGTAGTCGCCTGTCCCTACATGGTGAAATCATACAAGTAAAATTTGTTTTAGTATGTGAAATGTACTAAGTATGTAGGTGAATAACTGTAAGGAGCATATGATAACATAAGCAAGTAAAGGACATAAGTAATCATAATAAAGTATAATAAGGAATCATGAGAGCAATGCATGAGATGCTATGAATGTACATGAGCGAAACAGTCATACGTATTTGGGAAGTAACCATAACCAATAATATGATTATGAGAGTTATGACATGGAATCCGATACTACCCTCTAAATCGAAGAAAAATGATCTAATTGCCAAGGTAGAACTCTAACTTATCTTGTGGGCATGATTCATGAGGCTATAGATTTCAATTGAAAGTACCCATGCATAGATTTCATAAACCCAATAAGCTAGAAGATGTAGTATCATGAAGTTCATGAATTCCATGTAATTAAGCTTAAACATCCATATGTAAGCATAATAATACCATTTAGAAAGTAATTTAAGCAATTGGAGTTCATGCATGAAAGCCCATAAAATTCATGATTTGAAATTTAAGAAGAAGAGATGAAATTATTTTGGCTTCATGGCTGAAATGGACCCATGAATCGAATGTACATAATGTAGGCACTTAATTTAATTCTTTGAAGAAGATTGAGCTTGAACTTGAGGACCTTTAGTGGATTCCTAAGTTTAATCTTAAGAGTGGACTTGAGAGTGATTTTAATGGAGTAAATTAGAGTCTGAGTGTAAGGAGTGATTGAAACATATTAGAATAGGTTAGTATAGGTTACTATATCCTAAGGAGGGTATTTTGGTGTAGAAAAATGTCCAAAAGAAGTTTAGAAATTAGGGAAAGGACCTAAATACCCTTGCAAAAACATGATTGAAAATTGGATGACATGCACTTCATAGGTACCACCACGACCCATGGTGCACCACGACTTGTGGTGGGTACCTTCAGGAAGAAAAGGGGCTGCCTGGTGGGGGGTGCACTCTATGAGCTCCTCCATGAGCTGCGGTGGGATCCATAGCCATGGAGGGTTCCGTGGTGGAACCCCTGGCTGGGAAGCCTTAAAGAAAATGGTAAGGGAGATATCCACAACACGCTTCACAGGCAGTGGTGTGCGCCTACTCTTCGTGAAGGGCCCCTTGAAGTGCACCCTGGGCCAAACTTTTTCCAGAAATGCATTTTCAAGCCTTGATTCTATTTCGAAGGTATGGAGCCTTGCAAATATCAAGGAAACTCAAACATATATGAGTTGTAAAATCCATATGGTCTGTATGCAAAAGATAAAAGCAGGTATATATCAAGACAACACATCAAAAAACTATCAAACCTCGAAAAACTAACAAACCAAATGAATATGGCTACTAATATAGCTATACAATGCACACAGACTAGTCTGTAAACCTCTAAGAGTAGTAAATCTTGGCAAGATAGGGACCAACTTACCAAAAATAATGTCAAACAGAAGACAACAAACCTCAGAACTTTGGTTAGCTCTTGCAAAAAAGGGATAACTACCCTGATAGAAGTCAATCGTTATTAGGTCATATGTCAGATTTGTAGTCACTAATGCAGCCTCCTGATAATATGGTGCCAGCATAACCTAATGTGTTGAATTTTAATAGAAATAAACCAAATGAGCTAGTATCATAATAGTTTGAATATAATTAGATATGGAATTCAAGAATATGATAAGCATGTAGATCTGCTCCTCTTGAATCTAAGTATACCAAAAATAATCAAATAAAAAGCTAACTAAGCTCCCTTAAGCTTGTCAAAGATAAACTGCCTAGGCTCCCCTGACACAGAGGGTGCCAAGTCAGTCTATAAACCCTTAAAGCTTGTCCCCAACCGCAAAAGTAGTGGTATAGTTATATTAGGCAATAATATAGCCTTATAGATAACACATATCCCTTTATCGCATCAATATAGCATCGTAGGCAACTCATAGCCTTGTTAGGAAGCAACAAAGCCTCGTAAGTGACACACAACCTTCTTAGGCATCATAATATTCTCGTACACAACTCATAACCCTCTTAGGCAACAATGATATTCCAATAGGTAGTACATAGCCTTCTTAGGAATCAATATAGTTCCATAGGAAACTCATAGCACTCTTAGGCAACAAGATAGCCTCGTGGGTTGCACATAAAGTTCTTAGCATCAACACAGCCTCCTAGGAAATAACATAGACGATAGGCAATACACAACCTTCTTAGGTATCAGTATAGTTCCATAGGCAACTCATAACCCTCTTAAGGAACAAACAGTCTCATAGGAAACTCATAGCCATCATAGGAAAAGATCACATTCCTGCAGTTATTCATAATAGCCCCAAGTGAAACAATAATAATTCAATAGTTTAAAAGCGAGAAATTAGCTATAAGCAACCTATATGAATAATATCTATGTCATGCCCAACATAGATCCATTACTAAAACTAGAATCTTAATGTGGAAGAAATATTGTAACACCCCACATCTTACAATACGAGTTCTATAAAAATGAAACATGATATGGCTTTTCAAATTAGCGCCAATTTTTAAAAGTGCTTGAATCTAAAATTAGATGACGATATGTATGTCTAACACTGAAGAGGGTCGAGTGTGAATAAGTTTTATGTCAAATTCAGGAGATCACGATCCTAAACAAAGTGAGAGAATTGAGGTGCTTGTAGGACTTAGGAAGCTAGGAGGTGAGTCACCTACTTGCTTAGCTTAATTTGCTAGCTAAATGGAGATAAGGCCCAACGTCGAATTTGTCCAAGTACAATTATGAATAAAGTACATGTTAAGGGTGTAACCTTAGCACATATTTTAGCATCATAAATGGAATATAATTTTTAGCCCAAGAAGGATATCAAAAGGGCCAAAGTACATCACAAGCCACTTCAGTATTTGGGCCCGAACTAAGTGAAGAGAAATTTGGAAAATGGGCAACCAAGGCACATCAACTTTGAGACCCATTTAGGCCCAAGTGTAAGGGCCAAGCTGCTGCATCACAAGGTTATTAATATGTGTTAATATGTGGTCAAAAGTTCAAAAGAAATTCGGCACAAAGAGACTCTTTGAAAAGGGTTCAAAAAAGCCCCTTAAGTCATTTCACTTGAAATAATTTTTTAGCTTTCCTAAAGACTCCTTTTCTCTCTTTGCTTCACTTCACAAGGCAGCCAATACAACCATCTAGTGTTCTTGAAGGAAACCTGAATCCTAAAGGCTAAGGTAAGTGGAAATATCTATGTATTTGTTATACTTATCTCATGATAAACAAGAAATATATGCTAGTTATGGTGGCTGAAATTGTTGGACAGCATGTGTTCCAAAAGTTGTTGTACATTTTTCTTGTTTATTTGGAAGCTTTTCTCTTTTTAGTTGGATTGATTATGAAGGGAGGTTACTGTTATTAATTAGTATTGGTTCTATAATGATGTATAAAGGCTGCTGCACCATTTTTACAGTCCGTGAAAGTGAGTTCTTGTGTGATATCGCAATTGTGCTCGTAATAGGAACTTGTGGGCTGATTGATTGAGGACTATGGTCTCACGTCCTCTACCTATTTTGAGTATTGTTTTTGAACTATTTTAAGACTATTTTTATGTGCATATATGGTGGGGACTGTTTGGTTAAAGTTGGAACAGGTTTGGAATTGTCGACGTCAAAATGCAGCGAAGGGATATAACGTTATGCTGCCCATTTATACGTTGTGTAGAATTGTTATGTGTTGTGCCTTGTGGGCTTTTGTAGGACTGTTATGGCACTAAAGTAGGATGCACATGATATGCATATGAGTATGTGTATTAGAAAATATGAGTAGGGGCGGAAAGGTTGAAAGAATACGCTCGGGTTTATAATTATCCGCTTGCTGCCCGTATGTTTTTTTTATGAGATCGGGCTGCCAAGATGTATCTATAGGCTAGTAATGCTAGTTTTATCACCTACTATGTTATAGATAAATATTTGGAGGAAGGTAAGGCTATCTCGAGGTAATAACGAGGTCATACAACGAGGTATGTAAGGCTACTCAATTTTGTATTACTTGGCATGAAACCTCGGTTCTTGCTTGGTACATAGAGACTCTTATCTACTTCAACATAACAACCATCCATGTCTCCACTCTTTCACATGTTCATATGCTCCCATACATAGTCACTTGCAAACCTGCATACATACTTGGATACCAAGATGCACGAGTTCGTTCTACTAAATAAAGTTCATATGTTGTTCTACCTCCTATGCATTTCATTATTTGTGTAACCTACTCCTTTTATTATGATGTTGTCTTTTGTGATTGTTTATATGTCATATGTTGTATCTACAGACCTACAACTCCAATATTATGATCACCAAAAGAATCATTCAAAAGTAATTGAAGATAAAGTATATTGCTTGTTGATGGGTGGTAACCCAAGGGGTGGAAGAAACACCTAGCCAGGGTCGATCCTATCACGGGGGGTAGCTCAATGGGTGAAAGGAAAAGCCTACCAAGGGCCAATCCTGATAAATTTTACCACTGATCAGCTGGTCATTTGTATTATATACTGTGCACAGACTATACAGGAAAGGTAAAGTAATAAAAAGAACATAATGTACATGATCCCACAGTATAACTAAGGGTGGTCCCTTGTCCTACACCAGTGCGTAATTTCATTTGAGTTGTTACTTTATATATAGTATTTCTTGCCTTACATATTCAGTACTGTTAGACCCCGTATTTCTTTAAATTAAGGGTAATTTTACAATTGGAAAATTTTGTTGTGAATATTGTGTAAGTTGAACTTAAGTATTCTTCCTATGCATGATTGGAGTATCAAGTGAATTTGGCGTGCATAATTAAGTTTGAGTCGGAA
>JAPFFP010043510.1:0-13179 GCA_026153255.1 Solanum medicagineum | reverse complement strand
TCACATTAAGAACTCACAAAATCCCTTGTTTTAGGCATCAAATGTGTTGTATTTTGACAGCACATCAACACCCTCAATTTAGAAATGTTGCTTGTCTTCAAGCGATGACTCAATCTACGCAGACAGAGAGAAATACATAGCAGCTATACTAATGACATATACAACAACTCTTGTGACTCAGGTACCTAATTACCATTTTCATAACAGGATTGCAAGGTTATTAGGCAAAAAAAGAACGTAATGAGATACCCGGCAATCCAACTATCACAAGCTAAGGAGCATCAACCGTCCACAATCGCTAATATAGTCATATGCTACTCAAGTAGTCCACATGCCCTCACTGAAAAGAAGTCCCTCTTACTCACTCAAAAAGCATTTAGAATTCAGGGACTAAGGAAGCATTCTCACTCTCACAATCGAAAGTCATGCATAATGACTAACACCACCATAGGCTTGCCTCTATACTCATCTTCTGGCTTGGTCATAAAGTGGATTTGGATCACTTTAGGACTTATGGGCTTATAACATAGGTTCAGGGGGCTTTGGCATGACATTTTTAGGCAAGTAGTGACTCAAAGATATTCTTAAACCATGTTTACCAACACTTTTCACTTTCTTAACCCTACTTTTTTCAATAAATCCATCCTTATTCTCTTGTTTTTGAACTTTTCAAGTGCTTTCTTTCTCTTTTTCAGCTGTACCTCAATTTCAATTTCATTTTTTTGGCTACTTTTTAACAACTCAAGGAACTTTTCTTTATCGTTTTCTTCACTCTTTTCATGCTTTTTCATTTTTTGCTTGAATTCCCAACTAACCACCTTATTATTATTACTTAACCACAATAAGGGCCACCCTCAACTTAGGCTTTTAGCCTCAGGTGAAGTACATAATATCTAAGCCTCAAACCAGGGCCATCAACTGCAACCACCCTCACCTTAGGCCTTTGGCCTCAATCAAGGTTCACATGTTCAAGGATAGATCGGGGCCAATATCAAGGTATTTCATCAAACAAGATTAAGTTAGTAAAGTGTCAAGAAAGAGTGAGTACATGAAAAGCTCAAAAATTAGGATCAAGGGATTCACTCACTCATTTGGTATGTCATTTAGGCCAAAAGTGGGTTCACTCAAAGAACAAAGACCTAAGATCCTTTCCATATCCACCACATCACCAAACCAATCTTAGAGTACTAAGGAAAGTTCTGAGTCCATACAAGTTGCATGAATACAACAAAATAAGCTCATAACACACATGACATTGCATCCACAATCAAGTATAGACTCATAGGTCATGCTTTCAGCCTCAGCTTACCTTCACAATATCAGCACAAACATTGCCAGATACTAAAAAATGTATGAATGCATCAACAACCACAATCCCAAAAATTTGAGGGTACTCAATTTTTTTTTCAAAACTTTAAAATGCAATTAAAGAGTATGTATATGCCAACAGATAACACTGTTATGAATTTACACCTTATCTACACTACCTAAATATGCCGATTTAACAGAAAATTAAACATCCACAAGGAAAAACAAGCACAGTGAGAAAACCTTGGGATAAAAAATAGGGGAAGTTATGGACTCATGGTTACTCAGACTTCACCTTAATCCATAGCTTCCCACACCCCACCAAAATAGGATACTTTGTCCTCAAAGTAAAGACAAGAATGAAAATAAAACACGATAATATAGAAATATATTCATACATACAGTAAAAACCAAAAACTAACATCCAAAATATAAGTAAAAATAACATCCAACATGAAAAATATTTAAGCACATCCAAAAACCAACTTAATAAAAAGATCGTCTAATAAAAGAATAAAGTATCCATCATGACAAAATAAGAAGTGGGGTCAAAAGAAGTCAAACATCATGGTGCATTAAGCATTGGTCTCTGGCCGATCTGTGGGGTCCTGGGGTACCAACTGCTCCTCAGCAATCTATGAGATACCCTCTCCATATGAGGTGTGTTGCTCTCGATCTCTCTGAATAACTGCCAACAATAGCGACTCTTGCACCACCACCTCGGGTATGGGCTCCTCCTCCGGTCTCGGCCACTTATGAACAGGCTCTAGATCAGCATCATGCTCAAGTGACCTCTTTCTATGGACGTCCAGATGGTTAGTTAGCCAATCGAATGCCTCATCGCCAGCCGGTGCCACATCTGGGACTGCAACAGGAGCTGCCAACATCTGTAATAATTCGGCCTTAAACTTGGCCAACTCCTCAATCACAACGCTCATGTCATCAGGTCGAGCTCCCTCAAGTCTCCACTGGGCTCTCGCCTCGAAGGCATCTACTCGGGCATTCACCACCCTAATTCTCTCATCTACCAGATCACGGGTGAATGCCTTCGTCCTCTCCTCGGAGTCTCGTACAGTCTGGTCAACACAAGGTCTGAGCCGTGCAAATAAAGCATGTAGTCTGGACTCAGCCATAGCCACCTTGCATAATAATGCCTTAAAAGCAACAACAAAAGTAAGAGAATCAACCTGTAATAAAGTTGTTGCTGGTGTCGGAGTACTGGAGGATAGTATGGACTCGATCTCTATAGCTGGTGTGGGCTTTGAAGCAACTGAGGTAGTGCCTGTAGCAGCTGGAGGTGCAATCTGAGTCGGAGGCTCTACCAGGAATGGCTCTAGAGTAGGAGGAGGAATAACTCTCAGTAGGGCAATAGGGTTCTCGTCATCCTTGATCAAACTGGGATCCATTATGTGCAACGCCTCTACATGAGGGTCCACGTGGAGAGAGATTGATACCCCAGCTGCCTTGCACAACTTATGAATCAAATTGAGGAATGCAAGGCCTGCTGAGTGCGGACTGCTGACTCATGTATCTGTTCTACCATAACCCGAGACTAGTCAATTTCCTACCCTGCCAAGATGCTAGCCAACAATACGACTCTTTCCAATGTGATCACATTAACCGTGAAAGTGGATATGATTCGCTAGAGAATAATGGACCACCAAAATTTTGGCCTAAATGTGTGATCGGCCTTTAGAATTTGCTCCGTGTGGCTCGTAATCCATATTGGCTCAACACATTTCTCTTAAATTTGACTTGTAATCCACCTAAGGAGTTTTGTTCTTAGCTCGGCATCCTTCTGATTCACAGCCTTTCTCATCTCTACAATCCTTTGGTCATACTCCGCCGTGGAATGTGGCGCCCTATAGTTTGGCCTGAATTGCACTCTCTGAATGGTTTCCTCTGAGATATCAACAATCTCTCCTCTAGCCAAAACTTCACTCAATCGCAGCTGCTCAATGGGATTTTTGATCCACGGCAGATCTCTGCGAATAGTAGCATAGTAGGCGGCATAAAACTCTCTAACCACATAAGGGGCATACTTCCCCATTACCTGTGATAACCAACCTAGTCCATGTCGCTCAATATCAGCCTCTAACCCTGGCACACTGCTTAGCCCTGAATCTTTTAATCTAGCTTCCTCGTGGAATCTCCTTACTGGTCTCCCTTGGTTTATCAGCTAGAGTCCTTGTTCATAGATTTCTTTCACCCCTGGGACACACCATATCGTGTTTTGTGGTTCTGTGGAGGTGACTGTGTAAGCAGAGTCGGCTGGTTGTGGGAGAGCAGTATCCTCATGCTGAAATTGGGATACCTCAAGGGAACTGGACTTAGAAAGTGAGGCATCCTCATCTGACCTGTCTCCATTGCCCTTCTCTTCAGACTGAGAGGGGCTAGTGACTTCCATTAGTATTTGTGCAGTACGGGCTCAAGTCTGAGGTACATTCGCCTCGGGATTTATCTGGACTGTGTGAACTTCCATAGAACCCTCAGATGTTTCATCATCAGAGGGGCCATCCCTCAACTGTCTCCTTTGAGCTTTAGTAGCCTCTCCAGTTTTTTGAACTATATCACTTGAAGAGTCAACCCACAAATATAATATGAACACCATAGTGTTTGAAACAGATGGAAACCACAATAAGAATAAACAAAGAGTAACAAAACCAATTTAAGAAAACATAAACACAATGCACTTAATCAGTTGTAGGTCTGCAGGTACAAGGCACAAATATGAATCGTAGGATGACCTACGAGTCGTATTGTGGCCTTGTAGACCATAATTTTTTGAAAAATGATAACACTGAACCCAGGTACGAATCACAAGTACGACTCATAGGAGGACCTACGAGTCATAGTATGGCTCATACCAGTTTTCAGTGTTCAAATTAAAATTATAGAAATCCCACGAGTTCCCCACTACGACTTGTAGTGAACATTATGATCTGTAGATGGGTCTCGTATGCCATATGTCAAGGATCCATAGGTTCCTGTTACATCCTATGAGGGGCCTCTACGTCTCGTAGGACTATCTATGTGTCTTAGGGAACCCTCATAACAGAAAAGCAATAGGTACCAGTGGTGCCCTCAATCATTGCCACAAGAACCACACTTCATTCACTCCCAAGCAAGCAACAACGAAGCAAGCTTTTACACATAGAGTAAGCGCAAAGACATATCCAGGACCTAAGCATGATAACCCAAAGCTAAGCTCATCTCACAAAGATCTATTTAGGCCCACCACCATTAAACAATATTTCCCAATCACAATCAAGAAAAACCCAAGAGCAAGCGATCCCTAAACGCACAACAATCAACATCGACGCAGAAACGAGGGAGTTATAATAGAGTTTAAGACAAACCTACACAAGGGCATCTCAATAGATTATTTTCACACACCAACTTACACCCCAATTTCAAACCTGTTGGGGACTCTATGATAACCAAATATCATATAACCAAATCACAACATGATCAACAATTAGATAAGGTAAGCTTTCCATCACTACATAGTCTAGCAAGATTGCTTTAATAATTTTAGAACAATACAGGAATTTGAATCGGCAATCCTAGTTCTCACATTTAGACAAACATTCACTCAAAGGTATATGCACTATCATCCCTATGCACACTATCATCAAACAATCTAAGAAAAATAATAAAATTTGTGTGCAACATTTAGCCACGAATATGACTTGAGAGAAGACAAATGATATTTGGGCAAAGTAAGACAAAAGAGAGGAGCCAAAACCCTACTTGTAGTGCTTTCCGAAAAAATAGTCAAAAAATAATGTGGGTCATCAGAAAAGTCGATCAAAAAAGTGAAAGGGGGAAAAGTATTGGGGGAATCCATCGATCTTAGGGTTGGGAAATAATATTTGGGGGCCAAATTTTATTTTGACCCCCTTTTAAATGAAATCGGATCAGCTTTTCAAAGGTTACAGGTCGGGGCTACAAGACCTCGACTACGAGTCTTAAGAGTGTCCTACGACTCTTAGGACCTGGCCTCGTTGCAGGCCCAACACTTGTAAGAATTAAGATATTCATACTTGGGCACTATGAACCTCATTTACGACTCGTAGGAGACTTTATGAGGCATAAGGTTGGCTCGTAGTGTGCATACCAATTCCTGATTGTCACTGTTTCCCTCTATGAGGCATAACTATGAGCCGTAATGGAGACTACGACTCATAGGCCTTATCATAAAGGATGATCCAAGTGCCATTTTTTTAAATCTCCAGTTCTTTCATTATTTCCTGCAAACTAAGTCTCAAAGCACAATAATCATCAAAAATATTACAACTGCATCAATGTCTTTCACATAAAAACACACTCACACATTTTACCTAAGAATCTCAACAACCAAAAACACTTATAACAAACCACCAATTATAAAAAATGCTTGGGTTACCTTCCAAGAAGTGCTTTGTTTAACGTCATGGCTAGACTTCGTTATCGTCCTTCATCCACTATCCTCAAGGGTACACACCTTACTCTTAAACTCATCCAGGTGCTGCATTTATTGGCAAATATCGAATACTATCTCTGTATCATTAACCTTAAACTGCAGTTGACCCAAATCCATATCCACTAGAGCTCTTCCAGTGGCCAAAAATGGTCTCCCCTAGATGATGGGCACTTCAAAATCAACTTCACTGTCAAGGATCACAAAATCCATGGAAAAGATGAGTTTATCAACTTTAACAAGCACATCTAAAAGGATTCCCTTTGGCTTTTTAATGGTTCGATCCGCCATAAGCAATCTCATTCTTGTCGGGGTAAGAGTACCAAGGCCAAGCTTTTTGAATACAGCAAGAGGAATTAGATTGATGCTCGCTCCTAAGTCACACAATGCTCTGGCGAACTCAACATCACCAATGGTGCAAGGGATGGTAAATGCACTGGTGTCCTCTCGTTTTTGCACAAGGCATTTGATCATAATCACACTACATTGTTGGAGTTCTTGTGAGAACTCTTGGCTCAAAGTGCGTTTCTTGGTCACCAAATCCATCATGTACTTGGCATACTCGGGCATTTTCTCCAAGGCCTCTAGAAGGGGAATTTTGATGGAGAGTTGCTTCAACATTGAGAGGACGTGTTTGAATTTGTGCTCCTCTTCCTTTTTCTTAAGCCTTTGAGGGAAAGGAGGAGGGGGTTTGGGAATTGATTTCAATTTCTTGTGCTCCCTTGCCTCTTGTTGTTGCATCCCAACAACTTTTGGATCTTTTTTCTCAACCACGACTTTTATCATCAACTTCATCCACAAGTACCGGCATAGGGGGATCTATGGTGATTTTTCCACTCTGGGTGATCGCCATGTAATGCCCTTCATTTTTAGGATTTTGAACCATATTGCTTGGTAAGGTGCCCTTTTGGCATTGGTTAAACTGTGAAGAAACTCGTCCAAATTGCTGTTCAAGCTGCTTAATCGCCACCGAGTGGTGGGCTCGCTTCAACAACTTTTCGAACATCTCTTCGATCCTGGAGTTACTTGATCCGGCATCAAGATTGTGAGATGGCACATAAGGACCATTCTTGTAGCCCTCTCTTCTTCCCCATTCAGCTTCTAGCACTCTCTCTCTCTCATAGTATCCACCCCGGTTGTCTCTATACACCCCATCACGGTTAAAGTTCTGACCTTGATTCTTGGACCATTGCCTCCAATAGTCCGAATTGGACCCTTGGGGGTTGTTCCAGAAACCCGCCACTTGGTTGCTTACAAAACATGCATCCTCATCAAAGAATGGATCATCATAAGTAGGAGCCTTCGGAGGTTGGTGAGCTACTGCCTTGACACTTGCTTGATTTTTCTTTAAGACCAAGTCTACACTTGTGTGAAGTTGAGCAAGTTGCTCCATGATCTCTTTTGTTTACCTTTGCTTGCTCATTATTGGTGTTAATTGCATAAGAAGGTTTCTTCTCACGTCGCTCTTATTGCCCCCATGCTCTATTTGTTTTGACCACTTGGTCCATTCTTGCAGCTATCAATGCAAAAGGTTGGTCAAGGAACATGCCTCCCATGATTATGTCGACGCAAGCTTGACTATTCTCGTCAAGCACTCGATAGAAAATCTCGACCAAAGCATCATCAACAATCTTGTGATTGGGGACCATCCTCAAGCATTTAATGAACCTCTCCCATGTTGTGCTAATAGAGTCACCCGACAATTGCTCAAAGTTGTTAATTTGGTCTTTGAGCTTCAACGTTTTAGATCTTGGAAAATATCCTGAAGCTCAGTCCAACTTGTAATAATGCCCGAAGGAAGCTCAGACAACCATACAGCTGCATTTCCAGTCAATGACAGTGGAAAATCCTTAAACCAATAACATCAAGAGAAAGATTTTGTGTCCCCATGACACTTTTTCAAACAAATATCACATTTTGGAGACGACGGTGGGGGTCCTCCGAGGGTAGCCCTGTAAATAGTCCGCGGTTTTGGAGCATTTACAGCAATCCACTCTATGCTATGAACTTAGTATCTTCCGATAAAGGAGGCATTACTATGGCACCATTAACGTCCATAGCCATAGGGTTCAATTGATATTGATTCCATCCATAAGCATTTTCATTGAAATCCCTCAGCTATAGCTTATTACCCCTAGGTTGTGGATTCTCCTCTCTACCCATATCCTCATTCGTATTCATATCCTCCTCAACCTCGATATCCTCATTCACGTGAGCCATTCTTCTTGGTAGTTGCTAGATCTCCAAATGAGTGGAGCTAAGGGATTGTCTTGACTCCTGGTGTTGGGTATACAACTAGTACACCCTGCAAATAAAATCAAACAACAAAAATAAAAAATAAAAGTAAAATACAAGAGATTCTAGAAATCAACACTAGAACTAACTAATAGTGAATTCAAGTCAAAACCTAGCCGTATTCCCCGGCAACAGCGCTATAATTTTTTGATTGCTCCTGATGTTCACTATTCAATGAGAAGGCGATCACTGTCAGCAATTAACCTGACCAAAGGTTAGGCTCGAATCCACAGGGAATATGGGTCCTGACTACAAGAATCCATTACTAATCATTTCAAGCATAAATAACTAAAGTAGGGGTTTTTTTTGGTGACTTCAAAAACAAGTAAAATAAACACTAAACTAAGACGTGAGGAAACACTTAATTTTGGAGATGACTTGGGAATTGTGTTCACCATGGTTCGTTGACTCAATTTCCATAGGCAACATAACTACAATTGGAAATTCGCATGCAGGATGGTAACTTAGGTTCTTCCAGCCCTCTTGTAAAGGTAAAGGTCCAATTTCACTATGGCGCTTGGTCGGACACCTTGGCTGCCAACTAACCATTACTAATTATTCCAATCAATCTTCCCTTGGTCAGGTTTGGTTGATTAGACAAGAACACATCAATCGAATCGTGTCATCTATTTCCCTTTTCCTATTCGTCACTACCTTGGTTGGGCTAGTGATAGTAGGCGGGGTTTGGTTTTGGCCACCACTAAACTACAATCATAATGAAGGGAAATAGACAATACATGCAAATCCCAATCGTAGAAATGCAAAAAAAACCTAAGTTATTTCAAGTCAACTACCTATGATTCTCATAACCCAAAGTTGTAGGTGCTTAGCTACTTATGGCCAAGGAAAAACAAGCAAAAATGCATATACAAGACATAAATGGAAGTTTATCAAAAACCTTGAAGAGTGTACCACCACAAGTTGCAAACCAAAAGCTTGATTGCTCAACAATGAGTACAAAGCAAGATTTACAATCCCTAAAATGGGTTTTCCAAGAGAAAATAATAAACTAATATAAAACCCTAAAATATTCTTGAGAGAATATTCAAAGGCAAGTTCTATCCTAAAAACTCTCCCACAACTAAAAAAGACTAACTTAAGATATTTATAGTATTTACAAGTAAACCCTAAAAATAACACATAAAAGATAGCTGGCAGTTGGTACGCCTTGAAGGTACGACTCATAAGGTGACCTACGAGTCATAGTCGGGGTCTCGTATCAGGTTCTTGGCATCTTGGACTGAACTGGTACGACCCACATGTACGAGTCGTTGCTTGAGCTACGACTCTAGGTTCTTCTCGTAGTCTTGGGCCTTCAAATTTTGGTGCAACCTTTTTGGTTCTCTGATTCTTGCTACGAGTCCACCTATACGAGTCGTAGTGCAACTTATGACTCATAGGCTGGCCTCGTAGGGGTGACTTCCACTTAGAAAATTTCTGAATTTTGGTCTCAGATTCCTGATACGACACACCCTACGACTTGTAGCTTAGGCTACAACGCATAGGTGTGCTCGTATGTTTTGTGCTTCAAGAAAATCTGTAACTTTTTTTCAAAATCATGTCAACCTAACTTTTCTGTAAGAACAACACAAATACACATAAAAACCATAAAAATTGGATTAAGAACTCACAAAATCCCTTATTTTAGGCATCAAATGTGCTGTATTTTGACAGCACATCGTGGATCAGCCACGCTCTGATACCATGTGAAAGTATTGATTTAGAACAAAGAGAAATGCTAAGGAACTTCTACTAACAAACCATAGAGAGGTTGAAAAACTCCATTGAAGGAGAATGGATTGAGCAGAGAGCAAATTCTCTTGATTGCTTTAGATGATAAAAAGTTCAAGTACAATTATTGTGCAATTGTTCTATATTCGAATGAACAAACAAAAAAATGGTAACATCAGCCTACAGAGATGAAGATGGTTTTGTACCATCAGCAAACAGGTTAAGGGTCTTGTAGCACGACAATGTTGTTGATTATCATCAACTTCATTCACAAACTATACAGATTTATCTGATTTCAATATATATGATTAAAATCACAGTCAAATGTACAAGAAATGTAACCGTTAGGGAAAAAATAATATAACAAAATAGATATTGACCTCTGTTTTGTAGTCTTTTCTAACTAAAATTAGTTTAGTTCAACCAAACCTATTGAGAAGGTTTGACTTAACTGATACCTAAGGATAAAGAAGGGAGAGTTAAACTAAACCCTGAGTGAAGAAGTAATAATCAAATTTCATTGTCTTAATTATTCCAGGAAAAAATCATATAGTATTTTCCCCCATGACATTTTTATTCTTTATATCCAAATTTTATTAAAAAATCTATTTTTATATAGTTTAACTCCATTATACAATGAATACAATTACACAGGCACAAGATTAGTGAAGGACTAAATGTTTCTAGCCTTTAAACTCATAAACTAACCCCTTGTTTGTATGGTTGTCACCCATTGTATTGTATTGTAATGTTAGTTTAGAAACAATATTTGTTTTGATTGTTACTTATATTTTATTGTATCATATCATTTAAATCCATCGTTAGGTAACAATGAAAAGACCTGTTTTATGTAACGATCGATTTGGTGTGGTTATGTTGTTACTTTAATGCCTTCTTCTCATTTTTAACTTTATTTATTATTTAATAATTTTATTTTGTCATCTACCCTAGCTATTTATGGTAGTTGTACCATATACCTTACAATTTCTTATAGGTTTATCATTTAAATTATGGATGTATGTCATTATGTAACAAGGGATAACAATACAATCTATCCAAACATTACATTCATTGAAACAATACAGTACGATACAATACAATTCAATACATCCCAATACATTATGAAATAGTACATAACAACCATTTAAACAAAGTGTAAGTGCGCCGTTAAAATTGACAGTTAGTTGATTGCCTTTATATTGGTAAAGTCTCATATCTGTGAAATGTTTGTTCTTAAAATTGGCTACTGTAATATTGTATCTATTGGAAGCATAGTGGACCAAATAACATTTTTATTACACAAGGAGTAAAAGATTGCAACACTCAAATATTACAATTTACTATTTAGAACATAAACTCTCAAATGTTTCTCTCTTTTTTTTCTTATTAGTGCTACGAAACTTCTTTGATTGAGACTATGCCTTTTTTATTTTTTATCACACATCCATGTATTTCTTAAATACAATACATATATATAGACTAACTAACCGCCATATTATTTCCTAGTCAAACAAAGAAGGTTTCCATATTTCTAATGCTCAAGTACGTGTCACCAAATTGAGCATGTTTTCAAATTGAATTAGGATTCCTTTAAATTAGAATTCCTTTAAATACACCATAGTTAATTTTCCTATGCTTATTAATTAAGCATTCTTTCCAACCACAAGAGGTGGCATGTAGTAGTAATATTTGACCTTTTGTAATAGTTTGGTTTGATTTTAACATTCCCCCTCAAACCAAACTTTTCATTCCGAGTTTCTCTTTGAGCATGTGAAATATGTCCACTTTCAATGGCTTCATAAAAATATCTGTCAGTTGATCTTCTGTGCGACAATAGATTAATTCCACTATTTTGTTCTTCACTTCCTCTCCGATAAAATGATACTTTGTATCAACATGCTTGCTTCGGCTATGTGACACTGGGTTCTTCGCAAGTATTATGGAAGACTTATTATCAATATACATTGGGATCGGTCCTTCTTGAGTAAAAGACAATTCCTTCAAAATAATCTTCAACTAAATAGCTTGACAGGTACATGCTACAACTGCTATGTATTCTGCTTCACAAGTTGAAAGAGCAACAGTTTGTTGTTTTTTTGATGACCATGAAAATGTTGTTGAGCCAAGATGGAAGAGATCCTACTTAGTTATTGATAGAGTGAATAGATCTGGCGTTTCTTGAAGTCTCTCTTTTGATGCAGAATCGTAGTGTAACATGTATCCTTCTCTGTTTCGGTCATAAAATAGATGAAATAAATCAAAAAATGAATTTTTGTTCAAGAATGAAATCTTATTGGAACTGTACATATTTGGTTCATCATTCGGAGCCATATCACACCTTGGATTAGATGAAACGAGATGAATTAAGATGGTATTTTGTAAATACGTAATTATCTTAAATATATTAACCATTTCTTTATTTTTCAAACACTTAGAACAGACAAAAGAAAAGTCTTGTTATTTCTTCAACAATCTCTGATCTCTAGTGGACCTCTTAGTAGGACGATTCGAACCCAGATGATATTCTGACTATCTATCAGAGAAAAAAGAATGAATGGATCTTATAGAATTCCCAAGAAATTCTTCGATTTCTTTCGGAATATTAATCATCTTCTTCTTACGTTCCGTGAATAGATGGACATAGAGGAATATCTAGAAAGGCATTTTGAGAATCAACCTGATTCTATCTTTTTTTGTTCCATTTAAAGAAAGGAAGGATCCCAAAGAATTGATCTTTCTTTTCACTGTTGAATCTCTTTTAATTCATCAATGTGTGATACTCCGAATTCTCATTACTAATGGAATCCAAATGATCTTTGGATTGATTAGAAGATCCTTTCAGTTGGCTATAATCCGTCACTCGAATGAAACTAGATCTTGTGGAATCATATTGAATATTTGATGATACATTCTGTACCTTGCTAAAAAATTATTCCTTGTTTACCAACCACACATTGTCTAACCAAATCTAATTCTCTCTCGATACATTCAACAAAAATCCGATTTAGGCGAATTCTTCCCCCAACTAACGAAAAAATCTAGACGGAATTACCACATATGAAATTGAGCACAATTTTGCAAAGTAATAGCCCACTTTTCTCGAGAAGAGATGGGAAACATGCTCAATATCATTTGATTAAATAGTTGACTCAGCCCCTTGTTTTTTGAAGAAACCCTCCACTTCAATTGGTATTTTTTCACAAAAAGTAGACATAAGATAAGAGTGTTTCACTAAAATTCTGAATAGCGGTCCAGAATTCAAGTTGATTCTATTTCGACTCTTCCTCAGAGGAAGACGATCAAACAATTCCCACTCATGGTCCTTGCGGATCGGATCATCCATATAATATACAAAAAGAAACTCCAGATATTTGAGATCTTTC
>JAPFFP010043509.1:0-13180 GCA_026153255.1 Solanum medicagineum | reverse complement strand
ATTGTAATACATTAGAAGCTTGTGCACGTGACAACCTGGTTTTGGGGGATTTTCATTAAATTGAACTTTCATTTTGAGTATAATTCCGCATTTTAATGTTATAGTCGGGTTATAGGCTGACTTGTCTTAGTGGGAAGAGACGAGTGCCATCAAGCCTGAATTTCGGGTCGTGACTTCAAGTGTCTATCTAAATCAAGAATAAAAGAGTAGAAAAATGACTCATCAACACCAATCTAAACTCATACAATCAACTCAACTCAGAGTACTATCAATGTGGGACCTAACTAGGAGTTTCTCTAACTGACAACCATCACCTATGAGCCGGTGATGATACAACAAAGCAATGTCATTACCATATCTATCAAGTACCTTGTCGGGGTAAAGGACATCACATCGGTGGATCCAATATAGAACATCAAGTCCTCTTTTGGGACTAAGGAAACATCAAATTTTATGGTTTGATCCTCTTCTACGCTGACCACGTAGTTATTGAGTTTGAGTTGTTATCTACTAAATCACCAGGATAAGTCTTTTAACTAGTCTCGTCAGACATTTTTAACTAAATTCATTACATCAACCATCAATTATTGGATTATGATTAGCATTTTAGGATTAATTTCATGCTCTATAAGACTCTAGGGACATCGATTTCATCAACATCATCATCAACACTCTTATCTCAGTATCACAATCATAGTAAGGTGCACACTCATATTGACAAGGCTATAGACTCATCTTCTAAGTCCATTCTTGTAATCTTTACTAAATAACATATAGGGTTTTATGAAATAACTCATGTAAACGCATTTATACAGCAAAATCATGTTTATGATGCTCATCAACATGTGGAAATACATAGGACATGTATAATTTACAAGAAAATATTCTAGAAAATATATGCATAAAGGCTCAATACATTCACCCATCAAACTACATCAGTCAAAGGGCTCATGTAAGAACAATTCCATACTTTAGGTTAGCGTTGCATACTTGGAATGAACAACGTCACCGATCTTCTCAAGGATTTGACACCAACCTCTAGAACCCTAGCTTCCTTCTCTTCTTCTCTCAAGAACTCTAACTTATGTTTAGCGTAAAAAGCCTTAGAATGGGTTTAGAAACCCCTTTTAGATAGAAAAAAGACCCTTACAAAAAACTAAAAAACGTTCGCTTGTACATGGGGGTCCATGATGCGGACATGGTCAATTTTTGGTGTTTTTTGAAATTCTCTGAATGAATTTTCTAATCGCGTAGAAATTATTTTGACCAAAACAAAGTGCAAATCACCTGCAGGTGTGTGTCATAAACCTGTCGCACAACCTCATTGGAAATTGTTTTCGCATTGAAAATTATCGTTTGACCTGGTAGATCCAAAAATCAACCGTGACCACTTTCCTGCTCAATTTTTCATGCTTATGGCATATCCATCCTCGAATTTGCCGTCGAAGCATGGAAAGACGAATTATGTGCACATCTCTTCTCTAGGGGTAATTTTGTAATTTTACAGGGTGTTACAATCTAACTCTAGAGTGCCAACTGCCTTTACTGCGATGCTTTTCTAGGATTTTGTCTTTGCCTTTTATAATTCCTTCTAAAAGAGTGCTAATAGAAGACTCCTTCACGACTGGCACCTCAAGTTTTAATCTCGTAAAAGTCTTGGTTCACCTCAGGATAAGATCGTCCTGATAAATGAGTCCATGCCCTCTATGTCTCTTAATGTACTTTGCTTCATCTGCTGCTATGTATTGAACTAGGTTCTGTTTGACATCATCAAAACTATTGAAGACCATGCGCGAGTCTAACAAATTTCCCTTTTTTATGATAATAAATATATGTTGTCTTTGCTCGTGGCACTTTTGTGTTTTGTACCTACATACCTTCACACACCATCATACAAGCTTCCCCCTTTTGACATCACAAAAAGTAGAAAAGAACAAGTAAAGCACAAAAACTTAAGACCCTAAGCAATGATATAGAGCTAAGGCAAACAAACCATGACAACATTACCTAGTCAAGCTAATGATATTACCCATCCAAGCATAGAACAAAAGAGGTAAGGAACATGCATAGAAGTATCATAAAGCTAATCAGGCATGCATAATGTCCAACATACATCCATCCAAAACAAAAAATATATATAGCAAAAAGAAACACTTGTCTGGAACAACCACCAGGTTAACTAATATATAGATCCAACAAAGAAAGGGGAACCTAAAAGGGGGCTAAGGGGCAGATAGGGAAGGTTGGGCTCCAAGCATCATTAATAGCATATCTACATACTTAGGCATTGTGATCCTATTATTTTGTATGTAGCTGGTCGTTCAATTGACCTACTTCACTCTATGAAACTGCCAGTTGCTCTTTCAACTCATCAACTTGCGTTTTGGGAGGAGCAACAGTAGCAATTGGAGTAGTAGGCATACAATCACATTCGAGCATCGTAGTCTTGTTAATCATGTCTTTCTTAGTTAGTACTCATCCTACACCAAGGGGAACCTGTAACATTGTAGATGAGAGTAAGAAGCTTCCCAAATACCTGTTTATGTTAACCAGGAAGTGGATCAATAACCCTTGCCATATGACAGATGATCAAAAAAGGACAACCAATGGGTTTCTTATGATCTAAAGAATTCACAAAACCACATCCTTAAATGTCACTTCACGATGATGTTCCCCCTTGGAACAACTCCCTTATGGACCGCTTTGAACAACAACTTCAAAAATGGATGCATTTCCCTATTCAGAACCTTGAAAGGGGCATCTGAAACTCTCCCCCTTGTGGATTTAGACATGAGGATTCAATCCTTATCCTTCCTTTTGATGAACTCATACAACCTTACTAATGAGATATTCAAGATTTCCCCTAACTTCACCATGTCAATCACAATTTACACACCCTTAACCTTCAACATCACCACATTATCTTTAAGAACCATCAAATTGACATAGAATTTTACTACCTCCGATTCATGAACCACTAACTAAGTATAAAAAAATAGATATAACCAACCTTGTGTGGAAAATTTTTGACACAATGATTGTACTAGTAATTTGCAAATGCCCTCCATTTGCTACATGTCAAAGGGCCACAAGCACGACTCGACGTAGTCCTCTTGTAGGATTTCATCCATTGAATCAAGGGAGGCAGTAGGCATAGACAATGGAGGAGGAGACTGTCATACCCTGAGAGGGTACCTGTGGCACTGGCTGACACTCAGAAACTATTGCTAACCGCTAAACGAACCACCCGGGACTCATCATATTCGTCAAATCATTTTCAAATAGTGGAAGACATCAATGGATTAAAATACTTAAAGAAAAGAAATGACAAACGATAAATAAAGGTCAAAGGCATTAAAGAAACTAGTCAAAAATATAATCCATTCATAACTCAACATTCTAGTCTATTCCTTATAATATGAAGAAGAGTTTTGAGCTTATTGCAGTTATTGAAGCATGTGGTCTCATTGATATGGGTTTTTTGGGCAAAAATACACCTGTTGTAACAATAGAGGCTACAACTTCAGAATTTGGAAGAGACATCATAGGACCATGGTTAATGACAAGTGGCTTGTTGATATGCCTCTTACTAATATCACTCATTTGCCTTTAGTGGGGTCGAATGCTTGCCCCTTGTTGATGGAGATGACTAGAAGATCTGAAAACTTCATTATGTACTTTGAAGTTTTGAATTATTAGGTAGAGCAACCAAGTCTTATGGATATAATCAGACAATGCTTGGCTAGGAAGGTTTCAGGCAATCCAATATGGCTCTTCCATTAGAAATTAAAGAGGCTCTCATCTACTCTTAGCAGCTGGTCCAAGATTCATTTGGGTCAGATTTTTGGTAGGATGAAGGAGTATAAAGAAAAGATCTGACTAGCTGAGGAGGACCAGATCAATTATAACACTGATGATAAAAGAAGTTCTCTTCGTGACCTCAATAATGAATATATTAGATTTCTAAAGCTTAAGGAGTCCATCGTTAAATAGAAATCTCAATTACATTGGTTTAAAGAGGGAGATGCCAACACTAAATGCTTTTATACACAGATAAGAGGATGGAGAAAGAAGATTTTCATTCATATGATTCAAGATGAATATGGTGATTGGATCTAGGGGGATGAGGGGATTACTAAGGCTAGATACACTCATTTTCAGAATATCTTTACTCGAGAAGACAAATATATCAATGAGGAAGTGTTAAATTATATCCCTATAATGGTCATACAAGAGCAAAATGAAATTATGCCAGCCATGCCTACTATGGAGGAGTTACATCAGGTTATCTTCTCTATGTTTCCCTTTCAACTGCAGGACCTGATAGCATGAATGACATGTTTTTTAGAGTTGCTGGAATATCATCAACAAGATCTCTTAGAAGCTGTTCAGTCCATATTTTGTGGATAAATTATGCCCAAATACTTTCACATGCCTGTTTGGTGCTTCTTCCCAAGACTTTCAATCCTAATAAGCTATCTGAGTTCAGGCCTATTAGTCATGGCAATTTAGTCAACAAGATTATATCCAGGCATTTGTATCATTGGCTCCTATTCTCCCTAATTTGATCACTAAGAACTAATCAGGTTTCGTCAAGGGAGAATTATTTATGAAAACATTGTGCTTGCTCAGGAAATTATTCATCAGATTAAGAAACCTAATATTGGTGATAATGTGGTCATCAAATTGGATATGCTAAGGTGTACGACAGAGAATCTCTTGGTCCTATATTTGTCTGATTATAAGGAAACTAGGATTTAGTGAAATCTTTATTGACACGGTTTCGAAAATTATGTCTAAAAATTGATACTACATTATAATTAATTGATCAAGAGACATGGTTTCTTTCATTCCACAAGGGGTGTCAAATAGGGTGACCCCTTATCTCTTGCA
Source organism: Solanum medicagineum (assembly GCA_026153255.1). Lineage (NCBI taxonomy): Eukaryota > Viridiplantae > Streptophyta > Magnoliopsida > Solanales > Solanaceae > Solanum > Solanum medicagineum. Next base: position 8,287 of record JAPFFP010043509.1, on the reverse strand, counting down.
TTGTTTATCTTGGGTACTAAAGTCTTGTCAAAATTGCTTAACAACCTTCATCATATTCCTAATTTCCATGGTTTTTATATGGAGAAGCTAGGTCAGCAAATTAATTATCTTACATATGATATTATTATTTTCACTTCTGGCAGAACCAAGTCCCTCAACATGATTATGAAGGTGTTGTCTACTTATGAAAGTGTGTTAGGTCAACTGGTTAACAAAGAGAAGAGCCACTTCTGGGGGTGGATGGATAAATAAAGGAAGTATCATTGGTCTTCTTAGAAATGTTTAAGTTTTCCTTATGCGGAGGAGGTATTGGTATTAGAATGATCAACATTGCGTGCAAATCTTTCTAGTATAAACATTGGTGGATTTTCAAAACTAAAAGCACTTTTTGGGGTGACTTTTTGAGAGCTTAGTATTGTCAGATCCAATCCAACGGGTAAGAAGAGGGGAACTGGAGATTCTTTGGTCTGGAAGCATATGATGATTAATAAGAAGAGGGGTAATTTTTTGGTGGGATAACTGGTTAAGGGTTGGTCCCTTAGCTAATTTCAACAGTGAGAGCCACAGGTTAAACAACACTAAGGTTACAACTTTTATTCAGGAGGGTCACTGGAATGTAGATCTCATCACTCACATAGCTCCTCCACAATATGTTTCCACTATTTTAGGTACTCACCTTTAGATACAACATGGAGTCCCTGACAAACCTTACTGGAAGTTGAATACAAGTGGTGATTTCATTGCTTCTTCTGCATGGAACATTATCAGAGAAACAAGAGCTAATCCCAAGGTTAATATTAATAGTTGGAGCAAGAATCTTCCTTTTAAGTGTTCCTTCATACTTTTGAGGGCACTGAGAGGAAACCTACTTACTAATGAGAAGCTTACAAGCTTTGGACAAGATCTCAAAGAGTGCTATAATTGCTATAGGCCTGGTATGGACACTATTGAGCATGTTTTCCTCACTGGTAGAATTGCCCTCAATGTATGGAATTATATTGCTGCATCTTGTGGGGTTACTAAGGATTATCAAGCCCTTAGGAAGTATATCATGAGGCTGAGGTGGAGGGATAGAAAGCGCAATAATGAGGCACACAAATTGTTTTTGCAGGCAGCCGCTATATTTATTTGTTGGAATATTTGGAAAAACAGGTATGCTAGCAAGTATGCTAGATAGCAATCAAATTTAGCTAGAGTTAATTACGTTGTTATTAAGGATATCTCCTATATGTTCATATCCTTACATATCATGGCCCTTTAGCTTGAAAAATATAGTTACGGTAGCTGAAAAATGTGTGCATGATATCAAGATAACTCATGTTCAATAGGCTGAACCTCTTGATTAGTGGGTCAAATTGAGCACTGAGGTAGTGCCATAGTTAATACCAGAAAATGGGGTTGGAGGCATTATTAGAAACACTAGTGAAGATTGTTTGGTTGCCTATGCATCCCTGTTGGTGAAGGAACTAACGACCAAGCTAATATGGAATCTGCTATTTTTGGTGTAGTTTAGTGTCGTCAAGTGGGTTTCAGCAAGGTTATCCTGGAAGTGGATTCAGAGCTTCTATATAAATGTATTAATTCTCATGATATTAGTATTCCTTGAACATACTTCAGGGGCTCACAAGATTACGTCATTGCATTAGTCAGCTTCATGGTTTTAAATGCAATCACACTCTTATAAGTTAACTATGTGACTGATTATTTAGCCAAACATAGTCATCAGTTCAATAATCCTTTGATTTGTTTTAATGTACAATAAATGCCCGATGAAGCCAAAGCTTAATACTACCTCGACAAGATGGAGATGGCCACTTTTAGAAGAAGAAAATTGAAACGGATCAAGGAACCACCTTAAAGTTCCTTTGTGATGCTCTACATTGACCAAGACTTCTCCTAGTCAATCTTACTATCTTTTCCTTGGGATTTTCTTAGCTTGTTAGGTCCTTAGGAATAGGAATAGGTTTTTTATTTTCCTTTTACTTATGTAAGGGGAGTGTCTCCCTCGTTTCTCACTTTCCTAGATTATATGTATTGAGAGGAGTCCTTTACTAGGTGTAGTCTAGGTTTGCTTTTCTTTTTAGAAATAGTGACAAGTTGGCCGACTTAGTAGGTTGGTTGACTTGTGGACCACCAAAAGACATAGGTAAGGTCTATATCCCTCTCCATTGTACTTTTGTTTTCTGTTTCATTTACGATAAGGCCTTGGAGTGTTGGTCATCCCCTGACCAACCACAAGGGTCGTTCAAATAAAAAACACTCTAGTTTACGAAGCCTCTATCCATCGACAAAGTGGTGTCAATGACAGAACCATGGCTACCTCAAAATAGAATAAAATAAGTCTAACCTCAAACATAGAAAAGAACATGATATCTTTCGAAGGTAAAAGAGGGCTCACCAATCAGTTGAAACCAAATAGTTCCTAAATGTGGCACCTGCTGATGACCGCTAGTACCAGTCTCTGCATCACGAAAAGATGTATGCCGAAGTGGACGTCAGTACATGAAATGTATCGGTATGTAAAATGGTAGAAAGAAACATGTAAAGGAAGAATAACATCAACTCAAATAGCTCAACTCAAGAAGTTGGAAACTCAATCAGCATGTCAATAGTCTAAAGTAAAAATGCAGTTTAGATAATGACAACTCATATACCATACAGTCGAATCCGCTCAGAGTACTATCAAGGCCTATATGGGAGTTTCTCTAAATGACAACCATCACTTATGAGCTAGTGATGATACAATGAGTGATGTCGTTGACACATCCATTCCATACCTTTCTAGGGTAAGTGACATCCTATCAGTCGATCCAAAACTTGTAACATCAGGTCCTCTTTTTGGGACAATAGCAAACATCAGATTTTACGGTTCAATCCTCTCCTACACTAGCTATATAGGTATTGAGTTTGAGTTGGACTTACTCTTACTCAATTCAGCACTCAATACTCCTCCCAAGACTCAACATGCTCATAAGACATCAACCCTATGGTTAACTTATTCATCTAGTTTCATTGGACATTTGTCAACTCAATTCATCACATCAACTATCAACTCTTTGGTTTCATTCTTGTTATTAATTATTTTGTTTCCACAACCAAGGATGTGTGTATCTTACGAACAAGAGGCATGTTCAGGTTTTCTTCGGACTTCTCATTCGTTATGTCACATCTAGGCCCTAGGCTTGGGTCGTGACATAGGATCTTCCACATTTCCACCTCAAACAAACATACGTATCATAATTCTCATAATCAATCGATAATATCCATATCTAATAGTTAACCATAATAATAAGATTCAAATATAACACATTAACATATAGATCGGACGAGAGTCTACAAGATGTCCAACAATGCCTCTAGTCATAAGATAGGACGGGGGCTAAGACATGTCCCGGGATCACCTTTAAAGTAAATAATACAAATAGGAAGCAATATAGGTAGATGAATTGTGGATCGTCCTTGGAAGATAGGACTCACCATAAGAAATGTCTCACATCCTATCAAGCATCAAACAGTGGATGAATGAAATCTCCAATCCCTAATGGTCAAATCATGTAGGAAAAAACATGTGTTAGTATGTTTGAATGTACTAAGTATGTGGCCATGCAATGTGTATGATTTATCAAACCTGACTTTCAATGTTAGATGACAAGGGCACATGATATAGAAAGAATCGTATATCCAAAGAAGGGTAGTATACAATATGTCATGAAGTCCATGATGCATGAAATACAAAGATGGTCATATATAGTGGAGATGTGACCTCAACTGACATATAATACCAAGCGAGCTATTACTTGGAATCCCAATATTATCCCCACATAGGAAAAGAGGTGGTCTACTTGCCAAAGGTAAACCATACTTCTCCTTATAGGCCTCCCATTTTGGAGAAGTAACCTTCCTTACAGGTCTCCCATCTTGGATAGAATTTTAATATAATTTTTAGCGAGTCATGCCTCAACTAAAAAGATGAGCGTTATATCATTCTAGAGGGTCATGCGATAACTAGGGTGATGAGCCTTAGATATTTCTAGCAATTCATTCCTAAACTAACTGGAGGAATCACAGATCTCTATGCCTATGCAGACACATAGTTCAAAGAAAGGGAGAGGGCCCTTGGGGATAGCCCTGACGCCCCCAATCCATCGGTACTAGGTCAAAACATCCCATGAGAATACTTATGCATATACATACAATTAAAAGAGGTAATAGTCATTTCAAATCCTTTCAATGCACATTTAGGTTCAAACACCAAATACATTCATAATAATTCTTTCTTAAACTCAAATGCCAAAACATAGTCATAGTTCATAATTCTCATGCATCTGAATACTCATTCATCTATACAAAATGGTGAAAGCACCTATAATGCTCAAAGATCCATAATCATAGACATTTATGTTATCAAATTCTTGTCATAATGAATATCTACTAAAAATCATATCATAAAACACAATTAGGCTTCATCCACTTCATAATTTCCATAATCATCCAATGTTCATGAATGCATATGCCATGAATGATGTGAGAATAGCATGGGTAGTTGAGATTCAAACTTAAATCAGCAATATAATATGAAAATGAATTTAAATTCATAATTAAATCCACATCTAAATCATAATACAAATCACCCATGCATAAATCAAGCTTTAAAGGGGACATGCATCTTCATAACTTCAAAACTTCAATGTAAATCATCACAATAGGGCTTAAAGTAACTTAAAATCATAAATAAAGTACAGCCGATACATCAATTGAATTTAATAAATCAAAATAATGAAAACCCACATTTAAAGTAAGCTTAATTACATGGAAAAATTCTTGAAAGTTTATGGTCTTCTTGATTGGAATGAAACAACGATCAAAACCCACGTACCTTGCTTAGGAAGATGAATTTGAGAAGAAGTTAGCTTGAAGTTGAAACCCCAACTGAATCCTAGCTTGAATCTTGAAGATAAGAATTGAAGAGAATTTTGAGAATTTGCTATTAGAAACTAAAGTTTAGTCTTCAATGAGTGGTTAGAATTAGTGTAGGAAACTTTAGTAATATAATGGGGGGTTTAAAGGTCTGAAAAAGCCTTGGGGATGGGTCATAATATCAAAAACACCTCAGTAAAATGCCCCTTTAAATTTTATCTATAACTTTTGATGGCTGGATTCACGGGTCATGAAGCTCTTCACGATCCGTGATGGCTCCCCGTCTAGCCGAGATGGACTTTACGGAAAAGGGCATAATTTCTTGCTCCGAACTTGGTATGAGGTGAAACTAGAAATGTTGGAAAGCTAATTCAAAGAGCTTCTATTTGATAGGTTTTGGGCCACCTAGTTCATTTTTTTATAAGAGATACAACCATTTCAATTTGACCCTTGTATCGGTACTTGTGAAAAACTTAGCTAATGGAATTCCTTTCAGCTTGGCTTGATGTAAGAGAGCCATGATGACCTTAAATAACATATATAAGCTTGATTTGAGGGCTTTAAAGTGAACTTAGCTTGAGCTTGAATATCCCATACTTAGAATTTTTCAACGAAGTCACCTTCTCAGGAGGGCACAAGGGCCATGACACCCCCACATGAGCCGTGAACTTGGCCGTTTGACCATACTTCGTCCCAAAACTTTTAGGAAACAAAATTTCCATGCTCCATTGAGGGCTTACAAAGTCTAGGTCCTTACAGTTACATACCTGGGAGTTTTGAATCTTGAGACAACTTGGGGGAATTCATATTCATAAGATTATCTTCAAACCCTAGCCTTTTTCTCCTTTAAACCTTGCTCTAAGTTGGAGAGGATGTTTTAGCATGAAAAAGTTGAATGGTTATGTTTAGGGACGTGTTTTAGGTATAAAACATCAAGTTAAGGCTTTGAAAGGGTGAAAAAGAAAAAAAAATAACCCGTCTTAAAAATGTTGTCAAAGTCATCCACAGGCCCACCTATGGCCCGTAGAATATTCCACGGCCCGTAGGAACCAATATGTAAACTTTTTGGGAAAATTTTGAGGTTCTGGATCAATTCCACGAGCCCAATCTATGGCCCGTAGAAGCATCTAGGACCCGTAGATGGGTCCAAAAAATTGGGAATAAAAAAATGGATTTTCTAAAGTTTTTCCATGAGTTAACTGCACGGGTCGTACATCAAACCATGGCTTGTAACTCAACTCTACTCTGGCAGTCTGCAGTAAAACGGTAATAAATTCTGAATCTAAACTCCAAATAAGGTGAAATCAGTAAGTTGGAAAACTAATTCAAAGACCTTTTATTTGGTATGTCATGGGACACCTAATTCTTTGTCTGCTAAGAGTTACGATTGTTTAAAGTTGACCCTTGTATAATTTAACACTAGAAACTCAATTTATAGGAATGTTTTGAACTTGGCTAAGTACTAGGAGTCCGGAATGACCCTAATCCACTTCTGGCACATAGGAATGAGGCTTGAAACATAGATATATGTAAGAATAGAGTATGGAGACAGGGTGCCTAAAGAACTAACTAGAGAGAGAGAGGGAAAGGTGAGGTGCAAAGGGGCAAGAGATAAAGGTTAGGAGCGTAGGGTGACATAGGGGGATTATTTGGATAAGATAGTGGTATGTTTTCATCAATTAGACAATGGTGGCGGTTTAATAAGGGAACGGTAATTTGATAAGGTTTCGACATCCCAAGTGGAGAGTACAGTGGGGAGAACGGTAGGTCCAGCAAGGGAGATTGAGTGAAGGGTTGTTGAGTTATTACGACCCAAAATTGGATTGCAACTAAAGTAAAATAAGGTAAAGTATAAAAAACCATACCATATCATAAGAAATCCCAAAGGAAGGGAAGGCCCATCCTGTGCTTTCGAGCAGACTCTTGCAAGAAATCTGTGGGCAGGCAATTTCGTCAGCACCATGCAATTGAACCAATTCAATTGTTTATGAGTACAAGAGCATTTAAAGTAGTACCAATGAGTAAATACAACGACCTCAAAATGAAAATACAAGGCTATCTCAAAATGTTTGATACATTGTCTTAAATAGAAATGACATAAGGTAATCTCAAAGATTCACAGCGACTCGAAGTCGGAGCCTCACTACTAAGATCTATACAGATGAAGAATAATTCAGTTGGAATGAATCAACTACTATGTCCAGGTCCCTGTGCTCCATTTGCAAGTAGGAAAAAATGTAGGGGTGAGTACACTGAAATGTACCCTGTAGGTTCAACTGACTGGGTAAGAGAAATTGAACAAGTATGTAATAACGAAGAATCATATCACCTGCATCAAAAGGGTTAGTACACAATATAACATGAATAGTAATAAGTAAAGATAGTAAATATAGTGAATAATGCAATGCAATGGTGCCGCATAAAAAAATATGAATGCCACATATTCCAGTAGACAACTCAGACATTCCAAATAAAAAAGATTAGCCTCTAACCAATTTGGACAACACTGAAAGATATCAAACAAGCAATGGGACACAAACTTTATGATAAAAATATGGCAGATTTCAATGCCAAATACAATGAAGAGAAAAAGGTTCAAGGATGAGAGCAACATACTGACTAAAAACAAAAAGAAGACAGAATTAACAGTAATCAAATGATTCTAGAAACGTTCATTCAAAATAAAAAGATTTTGGTTTGATAGATAAATAAAATTAGATATCATAAGCTAATTAAATAAAATGAATGTCGTATGAATTATTTGCATAACTATATTACCATTAAATATGGAGTAACAATAAAAGCTTAACATAACACCTAGATAATTTTGGCCTAGGAATGGGTTTAAGGCATTTTTACACTAGTAGGTGACAAGTCCACGACTCGGACTGGTCATGTCCTTCTCTGGTTAAGCCTCTAATCACCGAAAAATTATTTTTTTCATTACGGGTCATATAAAAATCTAAGACCATCCTTTTCCTACTCAATTTTGCTCCCAAAAATGAATATGCCATTTTTCTGAGGCATGAAAGAGGTCTTACACATAATTTGGCTCAATTGAACCTGTCACAAAAGACTTTTCACTGGAACTTGAGATGATATTTGATATTCTTGCAAGCTGCAAAATAAAAAAAATGCCAAGTTAAGCTGCTTCCTATAATAGTCAACTATTATTACTAAACATGATTTGACACCTTAATAATTAAAGATAGAGTAAATAATTTATTTTCCATGTATATAGCTTATATTATTTTTATTCAGTTAATTGATTATGAGGTGAAGATGATGTCACAGCCCAACCCCGGGCCATGACTCGTGCCGATTTGGCACTGAACCCAATACTACACTATAAAGCCCCACAATAGAGTCT
>JAPFFP010043508.1:0-13181 GCA_026153255.1 Solanum medicagineum | reverse complement strand
TTTTCTCACTTCATTTTAAGGTCGTAATTTCCTTAATTCAACACAAACATGTATACCCTCGATCCCCTTAAGCGTTACACGCACATATAGCCCCTTAACACGAGATTCAAGAACTTTTAAAATTTAGCGTCAATTCATCCAACTCATGTCATGTTTCCTTTGAATTGTACTAGTATTGTAAGGTGTGGGGTGTTACACTCTTGTTGTCCTTACTCCTTCTCTTTCTCATCCTTTAATTGTTTGGAATATTTCATCAAGCGGGACAAATCCATGTAATTAATCAATATAGCGGTATGACATTCTTCACTTACCAAATCGGAAACACCCATCAGAAACTTAATCATTCTAGATCTTGGGTCGGCAACCAAGTGTGGAGCATACTTTGAGTGTTGGTTGAACTTGATGGCAAACTCCCTCACACTCATAGATCCTTGCTTCAAGTTCATGAACCCCACCAATTTGGTTTCCCTAAATTCAATAGGGAAGAACTGGTTGAGGAAAGCCACCTTAAACTCCTCCCATAATATCACATTATTATTCCTCCACTCCTCCTTCCATTGAGCATACAAAATTTGAGCCACCCCCTTGAGTTGGTAAGCCGCCAACTCCACATTTTCTTCTGACCTCACACCCATTATGGATAACACCTTGTAAACCTCATCAATGAATTCTTGAGGGTCCTTATCCATCTTAGACCCATTGAAATCCGTTGGGTTCATCCTCATGAAGTTTCTCACCTAATATGCCGGAGTAGAAACATGAGGGGCTTGGGCCCCTTGATTGGCTTGATAAGCCAGAACTTATGCAAGCAAAGTGAGAGCATCCCGGAGCTCGCCATGAGTCGGTTGTTCCTCGGGTGTGTGGGCTCTTCTTCCTCTTGTGTCAGGAATGATCTAGCATAGCAACGAACAATCGTCAGGGGGAATAATCTTACCTCAACTCTATAGCACGACTTTGACCATGAAGAAGGGAAATATTTTCTAAAATATATCATAGCCTCTTAATCATTGTTGTGGTGCACAACATAACCATGAATAAGACTCTAATCAATACGGTGTGTTGGATGCCGAGGACCATTAACAAGCTAGTGCTCAAATACAAAGTTTTTCCATGACCCAAAATTGGGCCAAGACGTGACACAGAGAATGGGAAATCCGAAGGAACTCCAACATATTTCATGCTCATATTTCATAATAATAGATACCCATAAGAACTACAACTCGAAATCATGGAATTTCCACAAAAAAGAAGATTGGACTTCATGGGTGAAAGGAAACCATGAATGAAACCCATATACCTTGACTTTGAAGAATCCTTGAAAAAGATTGGAAATGGAGACTTGAAGCTTGAATGAGAACCTAAACATACGCATGAGATTTGGACACTTGGATTTTGAGAGAAATAGTAATCTAAAGGTTTGAGAGAGTATTGGGGAACGTATTGTATGATATCAAGGTGAAATATGACTATGTTTAGGTACTTTCACGTATGGGAGGCTTAGGTCCAAGACCCAAAGCCTTGGACTGGACACAAAAAAATTAGAGAAACTTAACGCACTGGGGCGCCCTTGGGGTGTCGCGCCTGGGGCGCACTAGCTCACTGGAAATCTCTCACTTTTCTTTTCCTAATTTTGATACGGTTGCTCTACAATCGGGGTTAGACCTATCACCCACTCAATAGTCCCCCTTGAACAAGAATATGAAGTCAAATTTTTGATATTATGCACAGATTTTGAGATATATGAAAATTATGATTCCGGGCACTTCCGAGGCACATTTTTGAGCACTTTTTTTTTGGATTGTTCAGTTAAGCCCGTACTACCTTATTGATGGGCATGTACCTTAATCGCCTTGTCAGGGGATGATAAGGCCGTACTACCTTGTTAAGGCGTATGTACCTCAATCACCTTGTCGGGGGATGGATAGATCATACTACCTTGTTGAGGGGTATGTACTTTAATGACCTTCTAAGGGGGTGGCAAGCCTTGGAGGTCAAGCAAAGCTTGCTTGGGCTATATGGATATGGTGTCTTCCTACACATGTATTATGTTCTATACAAGCATGTTTTACTTCAAGCATTGATCATGCATACCATATTGTTAATATACTATCCCTTGTTTATGACATTTCATTCTACATACTTAGTAGATTCAAACATACTAATGCATAATCTATGTCTACATGATTTACAATGTAGGAACCGGAGCTCATCACGATCATCCACCACGTGGCTAGATTTGACATCTTGATGATAAGTTTTGGCGAGTCCTCAGGTTTGGGGACACTAGCTATGTTACTCTTGCGTATGTTATTTCCTTATGTTTAACTTTAGTATGATGAGGGTTAGCTCCAAAAGTGTCTAAACCCCCGCCCAATCTATGCTGGAGGTGTTGTTGGACAAGTGATGTAACTAAGCTATGATCTTGACTTTGGAGTATCCTATGTTTTATGCTATCAAAGACTTCCATTATTCCTTTTATCGTTATCTATACTCTCTTGCTATTGTTTAATTGCTTATGCGACCAAGAATGTGCAAATGATATGCCAAGAGGCTTGTTTAGGGTCCCTTCGAGTTCCCATTTGTCGTGTCACATCTACGCCCTAGTCTTGGGTCGTGAAAAAATTGGTATTAGAGCACTAGGTTGTTAATGGTCCTCGGAATTCAACACACCACGTTGATTAGAGTCTTGTTCATGGTTGTGAAGTGCATCACAACTATGAGTAAGAGGCTATGAGGAGTTTAAGGAAATGTTTCCCTTACTCATGGTCCATGTCGTGCTATAGAAGTTAAGGTAAGGCTTTTCACCTAACGAATGTTCTTTGCTATGCTTGATCATGGCTATTCTAAGAGGATGACTAAGGAGAACTCGTTCACCCGAGGAGCAACTGGCTCCTCCTGCTCCTCAATATTGGGGAGTGGCCCATGAAGAGTTCTAGGATACTATTACTATTCTAGCCCATGCTGTGACTAATCAAATAAACCAAGGGCCCAAGCCCCTCATGCTCCTACTCTGGCCTCTATGGTGAGGGATTTTACAAGAATGAACCCTCCAGAGATCCGTGGGTCTAAAGTGGATGAGGATCCTCAAGAATTTATTGATGAGGTGTACAAGGTGTTGTCTATTATGGGTGTTAGATCAAAGCATAAAGCAGAGTTGGCGGCCTTCCAACTCAAGGGGGTGGCCAAAATTTGGTTCACCCAATGGAAGGTGGAGAAAGGCAATAACAATGTCATCTTTTGGGAATAGTTCAAGGAGGCATTTCTCAACCAGTTCTTCCTTCTTGAGCTAAGGGAGGCCAAAGATGGAATTTATGAATCTAAAGCAAGTGTCGATATGTGTGAGGGAGTATACCCTCAAGTTCAACCAACGCTCCAAATATGCTCCACAATTAGTTGTCGAGCCAAGGTCTAGGATGAACAAACTTATGATGGGTATGTCCGACTTGGTAAATAAAGAATGTTGTGCCACCATGTTGATAGGTGATATGGACTTGTCCGGCCTCATGACTTATGCTGATCAATTAGAGGGGGGAAAAGTTGAGAAAGAGGAGAATAGGTGAGGCCAAGAGGGCCCATTTTGAAGGTAGATTCAAAAATCCCAAGGGTGGACAATTTCCTCAAGGCCACAAACCTCCAAGTCAAGGGCCTTCCAATGCTTCTAATAGGGGCTTTGCTAATGAATATCCAAAGTGCCAAGGGTGTGGTAAAGGCCATAATGGCCTATGTTTGAGGAACACTAACACTTGTATGGTTGTGGGACATAAGACGATTGATTTTCCTAGTAATAAAACAAAACAAGGGTAGGGATGGCCATCAACAAGGCCAAGGTGCTAATGCGGGTTCTAGGGCATGAGGAGGCCAACAAGGGGGTATAGGAGGCCAACAAGGGGGTGCTCCAAGGCAAGATCGATTCTATTCTCTTCAAGGGAGACAAAGGGTAGATCAAGTGCCCGATTTCGTCACTGGTGTGTTAAAAGTTTTTGATTTTGATGTGTATACTTTGATAGACCCGAGTGCCACTCTTTCTTTTATTACACCTTTTGTTGCCAAAAAGCTCCATGTTAGCCCAAAATTGTTGTGTGAGCCTTATGAAGTGTGCACTCCCGTTCGTTTATCCATTGTTACTAGAAGGGTCTATAGAAATTGTCTGATTTTCATTTTGAATGAAATCTTGCCTTGTGATTTTTTTGAATTGGAGATGGTGGATTTTGATGTCATTCTTTAGATGGATTGGTTGCATGCATATTATGCTTCTTGATTATACAACCCATAAGGTCAAATTCTGATGCCCTAATGAACCTATCCTTGAGTGGGAGAGTGATGTTGTGGTCAAGGGTAGATTTATTTCTTGCATTGATGCCCACAAGTTGATTTCTAAGGTGTGTCTATATCATCTTGTGAAGGTTAGGGATGTTGAGTCCAAAGTCCTTCCCCGAGAATTGGTTCCGGTGGTTAATGAGTTCCTTGATTTCTTTCCCGATGAGCTTCCGATGTTCCTCCCGAAAGGGAAAAAGATTTTGGCATAGACCTCCCTCCTGATACTCAACCCATTTTTGTTTCCTCTTACCGTATGGCCCCGGCCGAGTTAATTGAGTTAAAAGAGGAATTGAGGGATTTGTTGGAGAAGGGTTTTATTAGGTCTAGCCTATCACCTTTAGGTGCACCATTGTTGTTTGTGAAGAAGAAGGATGGTACTCTTAGAATGTGCATTGATTACTGACAACTTCATAGGGTCACCATAAAGAATAAGTACCCTCCACCAAGGATTGATGATCTTTTTGACCAACTTCAAGGGGCTAGTCACCTCTCTAAGATTGATCTTTGGTCTAGGATCACCAAGTGAAGGTGAGGGAGTGTGACAGTCCTAAGACGGCCTTCCAAACTAGGTATGGACACTTTGAGTTTGTGGTTATGTCCTTCGGGTTGACAAATGCACCGGCTACTTTCATGGATATTATGAGTAGGGTCTTTAAACCCTACCTTGACTTGTTTTTGGTGGTTTTTATTGATGATTCTTGTTTTATTTCCATAGTGAGGAGGATCATATGGATCAGTTGAGGGTTGTGTTGCAAATCTTGAGGGAGGAGAAGTTGTATGCTAAATATGAAAAATCAGTTTTGGTTGAAAGAGGTTTCCTTTCTAGGTCAGGTGGTTTCGGATGATGGTATCAAGGTGGATCCTAAAAAGACAGAGGTGATTAGAAATTTTCCTAGACCTTTGACTCCATTGGATCTTAGAAGTTTCTTAGGTTTAGCAGGTTATTATCGGAGGTTTGTGAATGGGTTCTCTTCTAATGCTTCTCCTATGACTAAGTTGACCCAAAAGAAGAAAATATTTGTGTGGACCGATGAATATGAGTAGAGTTTCCAAACATTGAAAGATAAGCATGTTTCTGCTCCTATCTAGTCTCTACCGGAAGGGTTGGAAGGGTTTGTTGTGTATTGTGATGCCTCGAGAATTGGTTTGGGTTGTGTTTTGATGCAAAATGGTAAGGTGATAGCTTATGCCTCTAGAAAGTTAAGCTGCATGAAAAGAATTATCCTACCTATGATCTTGAATTGGCCGCCGTGGCATTTGCTTTGAAAATTTGGCATCATTACTTATATGGGATCCATGTTGATGTGTTTACCTATCATAAGAGTCTCCAATATGTGTTCACTCAAAAAGATCTCAATTTGAGACAAAGAAGGTGGTTAGAGCATCTTAATGATTATGATATGAGCGTGCATTATCAACATGGTAAGGCTAGTGTTGTGGTCGATGGTCTAAGTAGGTGTCTATGGGTATCTTAGCTCATGTTGATGATGGTGGCAAGGAGGTGGGTAGAGAGGTTCATCGGTTGGCTAGATTGGGGTTAGGTCGGAAGAGATTGATAATTGTAGTATAGTGGTTATTGATTGTTCTATATCTTCATTGATTGAGAAGGTGAAGGCAAAGTAAGATCTTGACGCCGCCTTGTTAGAGTTGAAGGCTTTGGTGAGAGATGGTAAGGTGGAGGTTTTCTCCCAAGGGGGAGATGGTGCTCTTAGGTATCAAGGTAGGTTGTGTGTGCCTAGTGTTGATGACTTGAGAAAGAAGATTGTAGATAAGGCTCATAATTCTTCCTATTCTATTCACCCCGGTTCTATAAAGATGTATAGAGATTTGAGGGAAGTGTTTTGGTGGGGTGGTATGAAGAGAGATATTGCTAAATTTGTATCTGGTTGTCATAATTGCCAACAAGCGAAAGCCAAGCATCAAAGGCGAGGTGGCATAGCCCAAGATATTGAGATTCCTACTTGCAAATGGGAGGACATTTACATGGATTTTGTGGTTGCGATGCCTAAGACTAGAAAGCATTTTTATTCTACTTGGGTTGTTGTTGATAGAATGACAAAGTCGTCTCATTTCCTTCTGGTCAAAACTACTTATGGTGCCAAAGATTATGCTAAATTGTATATTCACGAGTTGTTTAGATTGCATGGGGTGCCTTTGTCTATCATTTCAGATTGTGGTGCTCAATTCACTTCTCACTTTTGGAGGTCCTTCCAAAGAGGTCTAGGTAGAAAGGTAAAGCTTAGTCGGCCTTTCACCCTCAAACGGATGACCAAGCTGAAAGATCTATCCAAACTCTTGAGGATATGCTTAGAGCTTGTGTCTTGGAGTTTAAGCTTAGTTGGGATAAACATCTTCCACTCATTGAGTTTGCTTACAACAGTAGTTATCATTCTAGTATTGGTATGGCTCCTTTTGAGGCTCTCTATGGTACATGTTGTAGGTCCCTAGTTGGACGGTTTAAGGTGGGGGAGATGGCTTTGTTAGGTCCGCATTTTGTTATGGAGGCCATGGGGAAGGAGAGATTAATAAGGGAGAGATTGGAAACAACCCAAACTAAACAAAAGTCTTAACCAATGTGAGGAGAAGGGATCTTGAATTTAAGGTTGGTCATTGGGTCTATTTTTAAGGTTTCACCCATGAAGGGTGTGGTTTATTTTGGTAAAAAGGGTAAATTGAGTCCAAGATTTGTAGGTCCTTATAGAGTGTTGAGGAGGATTGGTAAGGTAGCCTATGAGTTGGTGTTTCCAATGATATGAATATGCTTCATCCGGTCTTCCATCTGTCTATGTTGAGGAAGTGTGTGGGTGACCCAGTGCCATTGTGCCTTTAGGTGTTATGGTTGTTGTTGAAGAAAATTTGACTTATGAAGAGGTCCCCCGTAGAAATTTTGGATAGAAAAGTGAAGAGGTTGAGGAACAAGGATGTAGTTTCCATTAAGGTCCTTTGGAGGAACCAACAAGTTGAAAGTGCCACATGGAAAGCCAAGGTGGACATGCAAAAGCAATACCCGTATCTCTTCCATTCTAATCAAGCCTAAGGTACTAATTTAAGTCCCTTATGTGATTTCAAGTCTTAAGTTTCAGCCCTTATGTCATTTGCATGCATTCATGTTTAAGTAAGCAAGTTTATGGTGATTTTTGACACTCATGTTGAGATTTTTGAAAATAATGTTTAAATGAATTGTTACTTTCATATATTGGGCTGAAATTATCTTGAGTGCTTCTCTTATGTACGTTTCTTTAACATGCTAGAACGAATATTCCCAAGGGGGAGATATTGAAATGCCCCAAAAAGTGCCTGAAAATGAGCCTTGAAAATGCCCATAATCGTAATTTCCATATATCTTAAAATCCGTACGTGATATCGAAAATCCGACTTCATATTCATGATCAGAGGGCAAAATTGAGCGGGAGATGGGTATAACCCCAATTTTAGAGCAACCGTAGCAAATTTCATTTTCTAAGAAAATTCTTATCCAATGCTGATCTACGCTCGAGGCGCGACGCCCTAGGGTCGCGGGTCGCGGAGATGTGTATTTTGTTGCTAGTTTCACCGTTTCTGCCTAAGGATTTGGGGTCTTTGGCCCATCTCCTCCTATGCGTAAAAACACTTATACTTAGTCATTTTTCAACTTCATATCACTTAAGACGCTCTCAAAACCCTCTGTAACATGTTGCCAAATATTCCATCCAAATTCAAGTGTCCCAAAGTAATTTCTGAATCTCAAGAATTTCATTCAAGCTTCAAGTCTTCATCAAAGAAATTCCCAATGTTGAGGTACGTGGGTTTCAACAATTGGGTCCTTTCACTCATGGTGCCCAACCTTCCTCTTTATGAAAATTGCATGTTTCAAGTTGAATTATCTATAGGTACCTCCTATTATGAACTTGATTATAAACTATGTTGGGGTTTCATGAAATGATTGTTTAAGCATGTTTTGAGCTATGAATCTATGATCTATTATGAGATTTTATGAGGGGGTTCAAGGTATCTTGCATGGGGGTGTTACCAAGTGTTGTTGGTTTGATTTACATTGAGTTTTCTCACATGATTTCATTCTTGAATTGCATAATTTTGAACTAACATGACACACCCGCCAAGTGTTTGATAACATGTTTGGTTAAGGATTCTTGAGTTATTGATGATCTACTGCAAGACCTATGATTCAAGTTTATGATGATGAAAGGAATATATGTATGTGATGAATTCATGAAAAGTATCCATGGTGTTGCAAGTTGACTACACCTTGTTGGGGGGTGTTAAGCCAAATCACCTTGTTAGGGGGTGTTAAGTCCAATCACCTTGTTGAGGGAGTGTTAAGCCTCAATCACCTTGTGGGGGGATGGTATGTTTGTACTACCTTGTTGAGGGGTAAATACCCCAATTGCCTTGTTGAGGGTGGCAAGCCCGTACTACCTTGTTGAGAGGTATGTTCCTCAATCATCTTGCCGGGGGGGGGGGGGGGAGGGGGGGGCTGGCGGTAAGCCCGTACTACCTTGTTGAGGGTTATGTACCTCACTCACCTTCCAAGGGGGTGGCAAGCCTTTGAATTCAAGCAAAGTGAAACGACCCCCAAAAAGTGTCGAAATATGTGCCTCGGAAGTGTCCAGAATCATAATTTTCATATATCTCAAAATTCGAGCGCAATATCGGAAACCCGACTTTATATTCTTGTTCAGGGGATCAAATTGAGTGGGAGATAGGTATAACCCCAATTTTAGAGCAAAGAATTGCAATTTCAATTTTTCGAAAATCAAATTCCAATGAGGTTTCCACGCCCATGGCGCGATGTGCCAAAGGCGTGCCTCAGTACAATTTTTTTCCAATTTTTCTTTTCCAGTCCAAGCTTGGTCCTAAGTGTTCCCGTGCGTGAAAATGACTATACATAGAATTATTTCACCTTCATATCATTCAAGACATTTCCAAATACACTCCCAGACACTTAGACAATATTTCAGCTCCAAATTTCAAGTCTCAAAACTCATCCAGATTCTAAGGTTCTCGTTCAAGCTTCAAGTCTCTATCTCCAATCTTCATCAAGCTATTCTCCAACACTATGGTATGTGGGTTTCTTTCATGGGTTCCTCTCACCCATGATACCCAACCTTTCTTTTACCTAAAATTGCATGATTTAAAGTTGATTTACTCATGGGTCTTAATTATTATGAATTTCACTGCATATTATGTTGGGGTTTCATGAAATTATGGTTGTTTTATCATGTTTTGAGCTATGAATCTATGGTCTATTGTAAGATTTGATGAAGGATTTTGATGTGTATTGCTTGAGGGTGTTATCAAGTATCTATTGATGGTTTTACATTGGATTTTCTAGCATGATTACACTCTTGAATTGCATGGTTTTACCCTACCACTACACACTTGCCAAGTGTTTGATAAAATGTCTGGTTAGGAGTTTCTTGAGGAATTAAAGGTCAAATGCATGTTTTACGAGTTGAATGACTATATGATGATGAAAAAAATGTATGTATATGATATTATCTCTATAATATTAGGAATTGACCAAGCCTCGGTCGGGGGGTTGTAAGCTCGGATAACCTTGTTTAGGGGTTTGTACCTTGATCGCCTCGCTCAGGAGGTGGTAGGCCCGTGCAACCATTTCAAGGGGTTTGTACCTTGATAACCACGTTGGGGGTTTTGTACTACATCAACCATGTTGGGGGGTTTATACCTCATCAACCTATTTATTGGTTCGTACCTCATTCACCTCTCCAAGGGGGTGGTAGGCCTTAGATATGCACTAACAATGGTCTCTCCTTGCACATGTATTATGTACTATATAAACATGATTTTCCTTTAAGTATCATTCATATATGCCATATTGCTATATACTTATTCATTGCCTATGTTATACATTTTTTTATGGTGCTTATCACTTGTTGCATTCATCCTACATACTTAGTACATTCTAGCGTACTAACACATACTCTATGCCTACATGATGTCACCATGTATGAACCGGAGCCCTACTTGATCATATTCCTCTGCGTGGCTAGTACGACTTCTCTTAAGCTCTTTGGTGAGTCCTCCGATGATGCTTTTGACCTCCTACTATGTTCTAAGACTATTCTTCTTTTGTGTATATGTTGACTATGATGGTAAGCTCGGTAGCTTGCCTTAGCCCCTGCTAAGTATCTAAGTTTTAGTGGTGTTGTTGGACATATTTGTATTATGCTTTGAGCTTTGACTCTCTCGACTCTTGATGTTTATGATATGAGAATTATCCCTTAGCTCCGTTTTCCCTATCTACTATCTTTGTCATATTTTATTGCTCCCGCTACCAAGGATGTGTGTATGATATGCTAAGAGGCTTGTTTGGGGTTCCTTTTGGCTCCTCATTCGTCGTGTCACATCTAGGCCTTAGGTTTGTGCCATGAAAAACTTGGCATCAGAGTACTAGTTTGTTAGATCCTTGGAGTCCAACACACCGAGTCGATTAGAGTCTTATTCATGGTTGTGTTGTGCACCACGACTATGAGTAAGAGGCTATGAGACGTCTTAGGAACTATCTCCCTTTTCATGTTCTAAGTCGTGCTATAGAGTTAAAATAAGGTTTTCCCCTTATCAATTATTCCTTGCTATGCTAGATTATGCCTAACACAAGAGGAAGAAGAGCGCACACTCCCGAGAACCAACCGACTAATGGTGAGCTCCAGGATGCTCTCACGTTGCTTGCGCCAGTTGTGGCTAGTCAAGACAATCAAGGGGCCTAAGCCCCTCATGGTCCTACACCAACATCTTGGCTGAGAGACTTCATGATAATGAATCCCTCGGAATTCTATGGGTCAAAGGTGAATGAGGACCCTCAAGAGTTCATTGATGAGGTCTACGAGATTTTGGCTATTATGGGTGTTAGATCGGAGGAAAAGGCGGAGTTGGCGGCTTACCAACTCAAGGAGGTGGCATAAATATAGTTTAACAAATAGAAGGAGGAGAAGGGAATCAATAATGTGGTGCTTTGGGAGTAGTTCAAGGTGGCTTTTCTTAATTGGTTCTTCCCTCTTGAGCTTAGGGAAGCCAAATTGGTGGAGTTTATGAATTTGAGAAAAGGGTCTATGAATGCGAGGGAGTATGTCCTCAAGTTCACTCATCTATCTAAATATGCTCCTCACTTGGTGGCCGACCCAAGGTCTAGAGTGAATAAATTTGTGATGGGTTGTTTCTGATTTTGTGAGTGAGGAATGCCGGTCCACTATGTTGGTTAGTGACATGGATTTGTCCCGTTTGATGACATATGCCAAACAAAAGGAGGAAAAGTTGAGGAAGAGGAGGAGTCACGAGGCCAAGAGAGCCCATTTTGAGGGAAAGTTCCGTAGTCGGAAGGGTAGCCGGTTCGATCAAGGCCAATGGTCTTCTCATGCATCTAATAAGAGGGTTGCTAATGACTTCCCAACGGCCCAAGGGGTTGGGGGTGTGGTTCCTAATAGTGGGTGTCCAAAATGTGGTAGGGGTCATAATGGCCCATGTCTGAGGGATACTAATGTGGTGTTATGGTTGTGGAGAAGTTGGGCATAAGGAGATGGATTATCCCCAAAATTGCAACAAGGGCAAGGAGGTTTGTCCACAAGGTGCTAATGCAGTCCATTTGGGGGGAGGTGGTCAACAAGGTGGTACCCCAAGGCACAATCGGTTTTATGCTTTGCATGGGAGGCAAGGTATTGATAAGGTGCCCAACATCGTTACCGATATGTTAAAAGTCTTTGATTTTGATGTGTATGTATTGATTGATCCGGGTGACACTCTTTCTTTTATTACCCCCTTTGTTACGAAAAAGTTTCATGTTGAGCGTGAATTGTTTTGTGAGTCATATGAGGTGTCTAATCCTATTGCTGCATCTATTGTAGCTAGAAAGGTTTATAGAAATTGTCCCATTCGCATCTTGCATAAAATATTGCCTTGTCATCTTATTAAGTTGGATATGGTTGATTTTGATGTCATTCTTGGGATGGATTGGTTGCACGCATACTATGCCTCTATTGATTGTAGAACCCATAGGGTCAAATTCCAATTCCCAAATGAACTCGTTCTTGCGTGGGAGGGTCATGATGTGGTGGTAAAGGGTAGGTTCATCTCTTGCTTTAAAGCCCGTAAGTTGATCTCTAAGGGGTGTCTTTGTCATCTTGTGAGGGTTAGGGATGTGGAGTCCAAAGTCCCTTCTATAGAGTCTGTCCCGATTGTAAATGAGTTCCTTGATGTCTTTCCAAATGACTTCCCAGGTGTTCCTCCCAAAAGGGAAATGGATTTTGGTATAGACCTCCTCTCCAAAACTCAACCCATTTCTATTGCACCTGACCGTATGGCCCCGATGGAGTTAAAGGACTTAAAGGAGAAATTGAGGGACAAATCGGAGAAGGGTTTCATTAGACCTACCTAATCACCTTTGGGTGCACCAGTGTAGTTTGTGAAGAAGAAGGATGCGTCTCTTAGAATGTGCATTGACTATCGACAACTTAATAGGGTCAGCATCAAGAATAGGTATTCTCTTCCAAGACTTGATGATTTGTCTGATTAATTGCTGTCATGCCCCAAAGTCCCGTTAGGGCGGACTGACACTCGTTGCCGATAAGGCTTGGTAGAACCAACCTATAATTATGTGCTTACTATACATATTATAAGGGTTTTCTACCTTTAACGTGTATTAAAGAAGATAAACAATGATAACAAGCCAAAAGGAAATGCATATGACTAGGCCGTTGGAGCCATGGTGTCTAAAGTACGAGACATGACTTCACTTTGCTTTACATAGTTTATAAAGCCTCTAAAGAGAAGCATCTGACAAGGTTCGGGACAGGCCCCGCCTCAACTAACTGTACAATATAAACATAAGCTCTAGACATATACAAAGC
>JAPFFP010043507.1:511-13181 GCA_026153255.1 Solanum medicagineum | reverse complement strand
AGTTCCTCCATTAGGTAGGGGTCAACAAGCACCTATGGGTCATGGTAGAGGTGTTAGAGGGGCAGCTAGCTCTAGCGTAGTCCAGAATCACACTTATGCTCTGGGAGTCGACAAAATTTAAAAGCTTCACTTGATGTGGTCACAGGTATATTGTTCATCTTTTCACATAATGTATATGCATTAATTGACCCTGGTTCTACACTATCATACATTATCCCACTAGTTGCTAGGAAGCTTAAGAGAACACCCAAATTATTGAACAAACCATTTGAAGTGTCTACACCAATCGGTGAATTTATTATGGCTATAAGGGCTTATTATGACTGTGTAGTAACTGTATGTGACCGTGATACACTGGCTGACCTTATTGAGCTAGAAATGGTGGAATTCAATGTTACAATGGATATGGACTGGTTATCTTCTTGCTACGCCACCGTAGATTGCCGAACTAAGAGAGTGTAATTCCACTTTCCAAATGAGGCAGTTCTTGAATGGGAAGGCAATATTGGGGCACCAAAGAGTAAGTTTATCTCTTATTTTAAGGCCAAAAATATGATATCTAAGGGGTATATATGTCATTTAGTTAGGGTGAGGGATATAGAGGAAGAATCACCAACCCTTCAATCAGTTTCCAGTAGTGAATGAATTCGTTGATGTGTTCCCTGAAGAACTTCCAGGTTTACCTCCAGAACGAGAAATAATTTTGGTATTGACTTACTTCCAGGGACTCAACCTATTTCCATCCTTCCACATAGAATGTCCTCGGCCGAATTGCGTGAATTAAAAGAGCAATTAAAAGATTAATTGGAGAAGGGTTTTATAAGACCTAGTGTGTCCCTTTGGGGTGCACCAATGTTATTTGTACGCAAAAAGGATGGCACCTTGAGAATGTGTGTTGACTATTGACAATTGAATAGGGTGACAATTAAGAATAAATATCCCTTCCCCTGGATTGACGATTTATTTGATCAGTTACAGGGTGCCAAATGCTTTTCAAAAATTGATTTGAGATCAAGTTATCACCAAGTGAGGGTGAAGGATAAAGATATACCTAAGACTGCTTTCAGAACACAACTATGGTCACTTTGAATTTCTTGTTATGTCATTTGGGCTAGCAAATGCACCATCAGTTTTTATGGATGTGATGAATAGGGTATTTAAGCCATTCTTGGATGTGTTTGTGATAGTATTTATGGATGATATTTTGGTATATTCAATATCAGAAGAGGACCACGCAAATCACTTATGACAAGTGTTATAGGTTCTTTGTGATTGACAGTTGTATGCCAAATTTTGTAAATGTGAATTTTGGCTAAAATCAGTGGCATTGTTGGGTCATATTATATCTGATGAGGGAATAAGGGTTGATTCACAAAAGATAGAGGATGTGAAAGATTGGCCGAGGCCAACGACACCCATGGAAGCCCGAAGCTTCCTAGGGTTCGTCGGGTATTATAGAAGGTTACTTGAAGGTTTTTCTTCAATTTCTGCACCTCTAACAAAGTTGACACATAAGGCAACCAGGTTCCAATGGAATGATGCATGTGAAAGGAGCTTCTAGGAGATCAAAAATAAGCTAACTTCTGCACCTATGCTTGTACTTCCAGAAGGCACCGAGGGGTATGTAGTATATTCCAATGCTTTAGGAGTTGGCTTAGGGTGTCTGCTGACACAGCATGGTAGGGTAATTAGTTATGCATCTAGACAACTATGACCACATGAGAAAAACTATCTAACACATGGTCTTGAGCTAGCAGCGGTTGTGTTTGCTCTGAAATTGTGGTGCCACTATTTGTATGGGGTTCACGTTGACATATATACTAATCATAGGAGATTGCAATACATCTTAAAGCAGAAAGACCTAAACTTAAGACAGCGGAGGTGGCTAGAGCTAATGAAGGATTATGACGTTGATATACTTTACCACCCGGGGAAGGCAAATGTGGTAGCCGATGCTCTGAGCCGTAAGGCAATCATAAATATTGGTGATCATGTCGTGGTAAGTCGAGGAGTGGCTAAGAAATTATGGCAACTAGCTAGTTTGGGAGTCCGCCTTCTTGAGACTTCAAAGGAAGGGGTTGTTGTACATAATGTTGTAGAGTCTTCATTGGTAATGGAGGCGAAAGAAAAATAGTTCGAGGATCCTGTTCTACGACAGCTTAAGGAAAAGGTGAGTCAGGGTACGATAAAGGGCTTTGACCTTACACAAAATGGAGTACTTTACTGCCAAAATAGATTATGTATGCCTGATATGAATGGATTAAGAAGTAGGATCATGAAAGAAGCCCATCATTCCCGATATTCCATCCATCCTGGATCAACTAAGATGTAGCATGACCTGAAGGGAATGTTTTGGTGGGGAGGCATGAAAAGGACATTGCAGAATTTGTGGCTCAATGTCCAAATTTCCAACAAGTGAAAGTAGAATACCAAAAGCCAGGAGGTTATATGCAGTGTATAGTGCTTCCAACATGGAAGTGGGATATGACCAATATGGATTTTGTTACCGAGTTGCCTCGCTCATTTTAGAAGCTTGACTCCATATGGGTAATAGTTGACAGACTCACAAAGTCAGCACACTTCTTACCAGTCAGGGGTGATTATATAGCTGAATAGTATGCCAAGCTATACCTCAAAGAGATAGTCAGGCTACATGGAGGCCCAATCTCCATTATCTCTGATCGGGGGGCTCAATTCACTGCAAAGTTTTGGAAGTCCTTCCAAAGGAGTTTAGGGACACAAGTGAATTAGTACAGCTTTCCACCCTCAAACAGATGGTCAAGAAGAATGCACCATTCAGACACTTAAAGATATGGTGTGAGCTTGTGCATTGAACTTTAAAGGTAGTTGGGTGGAGCATTTGCCACTTATTGAATTTGCCTATAATAATAGCTACCAGACGAGTATCAAGATGGCACCTTATGAAGCTTTGTATGGGAGGAAATTTAGGTCGCCAATTGGATGATTTGAAGTGGGTGAAATTACCTAGCTTGGACCAGATCTTGTACGACAAGCCATGGAAAAGGTTAAGGTAATATGGCAGTACCTAGAAATAGCTTAAAGTCAACACAAATCATATGCGGATGCTAGAAGCAGAGGATTGGAATTCTCAGTAGGGGATTGGGTATTTTTAAAGGTGTCTCCAATGAAAGGGTTATGAGATTTTGTAAGAAAGGAAACTAAGCCCACGTTACATTGGGCCATATACAATTATTAAGAGATTCGGGCAGGTTGCATATGAACTAGAGCTACCCCAAGAGCTTTCAATGGTTCATCTAGTTTTTCATGTCTCAATGCTTCGAAAATGCATAGATGACCCATTTTGTATCACCCCTATTAAGGATGTGTAGGTTACAGGAGATCTCACCTATGAAGAGGTACCTGTTGCTATTCTAGATCGTCAAGTTAAGAAGCTAAGGAAAAAAGGAATAGCTTCAGTGAAGGTACTTTGGAGGAACCAGCAAGCAGAAAAATTAACATGGGAGGCCGAGGACGCAATGAAATTAAAATACCCTTACTTATTTGAAGCTAAAGAGGAATTCCAACATGCAAAATTGGGACACTAATAGGTACGTGTGATTGGATACTTAGTGTGTTGTCAAAAGTTTGTGTAAGTAAAGATTTCAACTTGGTTAAGCTATCCAATTGTGCTAACATTCAAGGACAAATATTTCTAAGAGGAGGAGGATATAACACCCCATATCTTACAATACTAGTACTACGTAAATGAAACATGATATGGTTTGGTCAAAGTAGCACCCATTTTTAAAAGTACTTGAATCTCAAATTAGAGGGTGATGTGTATGTCTAATGCAGAAGAGGGTCGAGTGTAGATAAGTTTTGTGTCAAATTCAGGAGGTCATGACCCTAAACAAAGTGAGAGAAATGATGTGCTTGTAGGACTTAGGAAGATAGCAGGTGAGTCACCTACTTGCTTAGCTTAAATTGCTAGCTAAACAGAGACGAGGACCGACGTCGAATTTGTCCAATTTCGATTATGAATAAAGTCCGTGTTATGGGTGTAAATTTAGCCCATGTTTTAGCATCATAAATGGATTATATTTTTAGCCCAAGAAGGATATCAAAAGGGCCCAAGTACATCACAACCCACTTGACTAATTGGGGCCAAACTAATTGAATAGGAATTAGAAAAAATGGGCAACCAAGGCCCATCAACTTTGAGACTCATTTAAGCCCAAGTGTGAGGGACAAGTTGCTGCATCACCAGCTTCTTGATATGTGGTAATATGTGGTCAAAAACTCAAGATAAATTCAGCCAAAGAGATCCTTTAAAAGGGCTCAAAAACAGCCCCTTAAGGTATTTCACTTGAAACAATTTTTCAGCTTTCCTAAAGAGTCTTGTTTTATCTTTACTTCACTTCACAAGGCAGCCAATACAACCCTCTAGGGTTCTTGAAGGAAACCTGAATCTTGAAGGCTAAGTTAAGTGGAAATATCCATGTATTTATTATACTTATCCCATGACAAACAAGAAATATATGCTAGTTATGCTTGCTGAAATTGTTGGACAGCATGTGTTCCAAAAGTTGTTGTACATTTTTCTTGTTTATTATGAAGATTTTTCTCTTTTTGGTAAGATTGATTATGAAGGGAGGATACTTTTATTAATGAGTGTTGATTCTATAATGATGTATAAAGGTTGCTGCACCATTTTTACAGTCCGCGAAAGTGAGTTCTTGTGTGATATCGTAATTGTGCTCGTAATAGGAACATGTGTGCTGATTGATTGAGGACTATGATCTCACACCCTCTACCTATTTTGAGGAATATTTTTGAACTATTTTAGGACAGGTTTTATCTGTATATATGGTGGGGATTGTTTGGTTAAAGTTGGAACAAATTTGGAATTGTTGACGTCAAAATGTAGCGAAGGGAGGTAACGTTATGCCGCCCATTTGTGTGTTGTATAGAATTGTTATGTGTTGTGCCTTGTAGGCTGTTGTAGGACTTTTGTGGCTCTAAAACAGGCTACACATGATATGTATATGACAATGTGCATTAGAAAATATGATTAGGGGCGGAAAGTTTGAAAGAATACGCTCGGGTTTATAATTATCCGCTTGTTGCCCGTATGTTGTTTTTTCATGAGATTGGGCTGCCAAGATGTATCTATTGGCTGCTAATGCTAGTTTTATCCCTACTACATTGTAGATAAGTATTTGGAGGAAGGGAAGGTTATCTCAAGGTAATAATGAGGTCATACAACAAGGTATGTAAGCCTACTCGATTTTGTATTACTTGGCATGAAACCTAGGTTCTTCCTTGGTACATACATAACAAACATCCATGTCTCCACTCTTTCACATATTTATATGCTCCCATACATTTTCACTTGCAAATCTGCATACATACTTGGATTCCAAGATACACGAGTTCGTTCTACTAAATAAAGTTCATGTGTTGTTCTAACTCCTATGCATTTCATTATTTGTGTAACCTACTCCTTTCATTATGGTGTTGTCTTTTGTGATTATTTACATGTCATATGTTGTATCTACAACCCTCCAGTTCCAATATTATGACCACCAAAAGAATCATCCGAAAGGTAATTGAAAGATAAATTATATTACTTTTTGATGGGTGGTAACCCGAGGGGTGAAAAAATCACCTAGCCAGGGTCGATCCTATCACGGGGGGTAGCCCAAGGGGTGAAAGGAAAATCCTAGCCAGGGCCGATCCTAATATAGATTTACCACTGATCAGCTGGTCATTTGTATTATATGTTGTGCACAGATTATACAGTAAAGGTAAAGTAATAAAAAGAACAAAAAGTACATGATCCCACAGTATAATTAAGGGTGGTCTCTTATCCTACACCAGTGCATAGTTTCATTGAGTTGTTACTTCATATACAGTGTTTCCTGCCTTACATATTCAGTACATTATCTCGTACTGATATCCCTTATGGGGGACCTGCATTTCATGCTACAGGTACAGGTGCTAGTAGATCTCCTTAGTTAGAGTACAGGATATCCAGCTGTTGTTGCTAAGCTCAGGTTGCTTCGGAGCTTTGTGAGTCTAGAATTTATATTTTTGTTTTGTATAGTTAGCCGAGGTGGGGCCTGTCCCAACCCTTATTAGATACTCTTCCTTATCTAGAGGCTTTGTACACTGTGTAAATTAAAGTGTGGTCATGTCTCGTATTTTAGACACTGTGGCCCCACTGGCCTAGTCATATGCATTTCCTTTTGTCTTGTTATTACTATTTACTTTCTTAAAGGCATGTTAAATGTAGAGATCCCTTATAATATGTATAGAAAGTGCATAGACACAGATTGGTTCTCCCGGGCCTTATCGGCAACGGGTGCTAGTCCGCCTTAATGGGATTTTGGGCGTGACATTACGAGTCCACCCATATGAGTCGTAGTGTGTCTTACGACTCGTAGGATGTCCTCGCATGAGTGACCTTCACTCGGCAGATTTCTGAATTTTGGTCTCTAATTCTTGTTACAACACACCCTATGACTCATAGTTTGAGATACGACTCGTAGGTGGACTTGTATCACTTATCCTTCAGTAAAATCTACAACCTTTCTTCAAAATCATGCCAACCTAACTTTTCTGCAAGGTTAACACAAAAACACATCAAAACCATAAAAAGTTGCTTTAAGAACTCACAAAATCCCTTGTTTCAGGAACCAAATATGTTGTATTTTGACAGCACATCAGCACCCTCAACTTAGAATTGTTGTTTGTGCTCAAGTGTTGACTAAATCTATGCAGACAGAGAAATTCATAGCAGCTATACTAATGGCATATACAATAGCTCCTTTGATTCAAGGTCCCAACTACTCTTTTCAAAACAATATTCCAAAGTTATTAAGCAAACGAGAACATAATGAGATACCTAGCAGTCCAACTATGACAAGCTAAGGAGCATTAACCATCCATAATCGCTGGTATAGTCATATACTACTCATGTAGTGCAAATGCCCTCACTAAAAATAAGTCCCTCATACTCACTCAAAAGCATTTAGAATTCAGGGACTGAGGAAGCATTCTCACTCTCATAATTGAAATTCAATGCATACTGACTAACACCATAGGCTTGCCTCTATACTCATCTTCTAGATTGGTGATAAAGTGGAGTTGGATCAGTTTAGGACTTATAGGCTTGTAACATAGGTTCAGGGTGCTTTGGTATGGCATTTTAGGCAAGTAGTGACTAAAAACTATCCTTGAACCATGTCTACTAACACATTTTGCTTTCATGATCCAACCCTTTTTAATCAATCAACTCGTATTCTCCTGTTTTGAACTTTTCTCGAGTGCTTTCTTTCTCTTTTTCAGCTTACCTTGATTTCAAACTCATTTTTGCTATTTTTCTCAACTCAAGGCACTTTTCTTTTCTTTTTCTTCACTCAGTTCATGCTTTTTCATTTCTTTCTTGATTTCCCAGCTAACCACCTTATTATTATTACTTTACCAACATAAGGGACACCCTCAACTTAGGATTTTAGCCTCACGTGAAGTACACAATATCTATGCCTCAAACCAGGGCCATCAACAGCAGCCACCATCAACTTAGGGCTTTGGCCTCAATCAAGGTTCACATGTTTAAGGATAGACCAGTACCAATACCAAGGTATTTCATCAAACAAGGTTAGGCTAGCAAGGTATCAAGGAAGAATGAATACATGAGCAGTTCAAAAGTTTGGAACAAGGGATTCACTCGCTCATTGGTGGGTCATTTAGGCCAAAATTGGTTTCATTCAAATAACAAAGTCCTAAGATCCTTTCCATATCCACCATATCATCAAACCAATTTTAGAGTAACAAGGCAAGTTTTGGGTCCATATAAGATGCATGAATGCAGCAAAATAAGGTCACAACACACATGGCAATTGCATCCACAATCAAATATAGACTCACAGGTCATGTTTCAGTCTCAGCTCACCTTCACTATATTAGAACAAACATTGCCAAATGCTCAAAAATGTGTGAATGTATCAATAATCACAACCTCAAAAATTTTGAGGGTGCCCAATTCATCAAAACATTAAAAACATATCTAAAATATGCAGTCTTTGGTGCATTTTTTTTTAATTAATAAGAATTGCATTTTTATATCGTCTATAATCAAAGCTAGCTTTTTCAGATAAATTTTTATTTTTTATTGATTCAACGATTTATTGGTACTTTTCACGAAATTAAGTATTTTTGGAGTGTTCGCTTTATTTTTCTATTGATGTATTTTTCATCAAACACGAAAAATTTCTTGAATAATTTTCTATATCTTCCATCTCTTTCAAATCTTTTTTTAATTACACATTAATTATATTATAATTATTATTATAAATGTGCATGTCATAAATTCAACTTTCTTGAAATAAAATGAAAGATGAACAAAATAATTTAAGAAAAACGACAGGAATAAAAAGATAAGACAAGTACAGCAGCACCGTCGTTTTACCATTGTCATAGCAATATGTACGATAAAGTGTGTGTGTGTGGAGGTCTATGAAAGAAAATGGTACATTATAATTAGGATTCAAATTAGTTTTTTAAAAATCTAAACTCATAGTCATATTCCTTTGAAAAGAAGTAAATATTACTTAAACAATTATGATAATTATCTTTAAAGTTATTTGATGATGTAGAAAATTTTGTACACTAACCGTGCGTGTAATTTAAAGTCATATTTAATACTCAAAGGATTTATAAATTTAATTCGCTAATATTATTATTTATATTTAATAGCGCATGCTATCGGTATATATCTTTTAGCCACTCAAATATTTTTTCCAACAAAATCTTTTTCGACACAAAATTACTTCTGTCATGCCAAACATAATAGGATAAAAATTATAGTTTCCTTATTGATTCTCATTTTTTTCCATAAAGGATATCGGAACATTATCCAAAGGCTAGAAGTCGTCAGGCACATATACCTCTGTCCATTAGGCAAACCAAGTGAGTTTTATTCAAATTTTAACAATTAGTAATGGAAAGTAATCTAAAAATTTTATACAAATCTGAAGAATAAAATGTCCAAAGGAAAGAAGACTTCATTAGAGGACTTTTATTATGGACCATCGGTGTGATCTTCCTTCACCCTGACAATTTATGGAGTGCTTGTGGTAATGGCAACGCTTCATTGTATTATCATTATATCTCATAAGTGATGATTATCGATTAAAAAAACCTCCCAAGGAGTAAATAATATTATTTTTATTAAGTTGCATTCATCTGAGCATATCTTAAAGCATTGATTATTTTAACTTTTAGAAGTCGTCTGGTAGAAGGTATTAGGAGAAATAATTCATGTATTATATATGGTATTAGTTAATATAATGTTTAGTAGAATTTTTTAATCCATAAATAACTAATCTATGTATTAGTTAATACCTCATACACGGTATTAATTAATACCTCCATTTGGTGGTATTAACTAATACCTTGGATTTAATACCATGGGACTACGTATAAAGACAAGAATATCCCTCAAATTCTTACATTTTTGAAAAAATTTCAATTTTATTTATTTGTGGTTTCATATTTACATAATAGACGAAAAATAGTTTGCCATTTCAGCTTTTTTATAATTAATTTAGTTGATTAATTTTATTGATACAAAACAAAGCCCAATGATGTTAGATATATTCTCAAAGTTGAGTGACCTTCTAAGATATAAACTTTGTATTTAAACTACAACTTCCAAATTTTTATGTGTAAATATACATTGTTTATTTTATAATTATTTACCATCTTTTCAATTTTAATAATAGATGTTCTATCTTTATTAAAATAAAAATTGACGTTTTATTAGTGATAAATTTATTAAGATCATAATTATTTATTCTCAAATAATTTAAATGAGAAAATAGCAAACATGATGACATAATTATTGTTCTCCTAACTAGTTAGAAGCCACAAAAAACAATCTACTTTGATCTAATTACTGAAATAGAAAATTTCATAATAATTCAAAGGTATAATTGAAAAGAAGTTTTATACCAAGCACAAGATTAGATGGGAAGCAATGAACCAAACACTTGATAAAAAGTAATCTCTGCATTACTCATCCCTGCATTATTCATTTTTGTACAAGATGACCCCTTAATGTTTCATTTTAAGTTGAGTATTCATGTGATTGAGTTTGTTCTGATCACGTCTCCTTTCAACCATTCTACACAATGTATAATTCATGTACTAATATTGTTTAATGTTGCATTATTTTATGATGCACATAGAGGTACTAGAGATCCTCAACAAATGATTCGTTGAAGATCCAACCCAACTTTGATGAGACCTTGTGGCATTTTGGAGGAGCGGTTTTATTTCATTGGTTATTTCTTTATGAACCCTTTTGGGGGTGATTGTGGATCTGTCTTGGTACCTATTTAAAGTATTACAGGCTTCATAGACATAAGTAGAGTAGAGTGGAGATGGTTCCTTTCCGTTGAGTTGTATTTGAAAAACTACAATTTATCATTTGAGCTATATCATTGAATTATTTATGAGTTAAATACTTTAAATTTAGCATTCATTTGATTTGATGTTGAGTTGATCACTTAGTTAGATTTTAGTTTGATATGAGTGGTTTGCTTAGGACCACCAACGATTTTCAAGTGCCAATCACACCTAGGCTATATGCTTGGAGTGTGACAAGGATCTATGACTTGTAGAGTAGAACCATGCCTTGAAATTTCCAAAATCCTAGCTTCCATTCCATGAGTTGGCCCTACAACCCATAGATCGTTATATAATTTGAAGAAGGGTCTCGTAATAGATTTTGAAAGCTCTGTGATCTCAAAGTCTTAGTACCTTTTCATGAACATGTAGGATGACTCTTAAAAGGGTCTACAACTCATAGAAGATCGATCATAGACCCAGGCCTCAAAGTCCTAGTTTTCATGGAATGTTCTTCTATGGCACATAAAAGTTTCTATGGTTCGTAAAATGACTCGTAGACAGTCTCGAGATAGTCTTAGTAAGGGATAATTTGGTTTATTCTCATCTTTTTCAAGTCAAAACCTTAATTTTCTGGGACTAAATTAAGTCCCTTATCAGTACCTAATGTATCTTTTCTCCGATTTACACCTGAGATCTTTTGAGAGCAAGATCGGAGAGGAGAAGAGCTAGTATTCAAGCATATCAACTAAGTCTTCAAGTTTCAATCAAAGTAATGATATTCAAGTTATGTGAGGCTATTATAGTGTGGAATTACGTTCTTCCTTATTCCCTACATCTACAATTTTAATTAGTAAAATAAAATATATTGTTTTAACCCCGAAGTTCATAATTTTCAAATTCTTTTTACTTCTACTATTGATTGTTGATTTTATTATCTAGATTATGGTACTTCAAACTATTGTTGATCCCTTATTGATGGTTCATGCTTATTATATCACATGAATTCTTTCTAACCAATGTTATTTATCAATTTTTTCGTAGTAGTACACATGCATTACTTTTATGAATTAAGCAACTTCAAGAATGTCTAGAAGTATTTCAAGAAGGTATTATTATCTTTTGTTTCAAATGCATTATTTTAGAAGAGTTTCAAGTAAGAATATTTTTGCATTATTGTGCATGAATTCTAGAGATTAAGTAAAGTCAATTATTTTGAGATATTATTTGAGAAGTGTTTCTCGGGAACATGAGTGTCCCAAATACATTTGTCATTGACGTTATACCTTTTTTTTAGTCTAAATGAGCACGAGCTCTTGAACATAAATGATATTTTGAGAAAAGAGTTTGATGAGATATGAGTAATTTTAAAAGCTTTTGACTTCAAATAACGAGTATGATAAATTAAGGAAAGTTCCAGTTTGAGGCACTACAAGAAAAATCTAAATTACCAACAAAGATATCCGTTAAATTGATTAAATCAGTTAGTAAATTATATTACCAACTGAATACTAACTAGTATTAATTTGTTGCTAAAAAACTCATTGGTAAATTTTACCAAGCCAATTTATTTTATTGGTAAAATTTACCAACTAAAAATTTGTTAGTAAACACATACAAATTTTGTTGGTAATTATTGAAACACGGTCCCAAAATTTTCGTTGGTAAATCTCTAACCAATTTTTCGGTTGGTATGTTGTTGGTATAGTTACCAACGAAGTGAAACAAAGTTAGTAAATTAGATTTAGGATTATTCAATTTCGTTGGTAAAGTGTTCACAAATATAGTAACAATACAATGGAGGCAGTCACTCAATATAGATTGATCCGAAATCTGATTCAAATCCAATATAGTACCACACCTTTTTTAGTGTCACACCTAAAATATTGAAAGTTTGAGAATACACCTAAACTATCACTTATTAGTTTGAGAAACACATCTCTATTTTTTATTTCACTTTCACCATGGTGTGTGTGCTACACTCTCTCTTTTATTTTTGAAAAATGTCACATCTCACTCTACATGGACAAAACATTCAACCTTGGCAAAAAGTAAATAAATTATAGTATTAGTTAAAATTAAATATTAAAATATTATTATTTCAAAAAAATATAAAATAAAATATAAATATTTTTCTTACCCCACCCCACTACTTCCTCTCACTGTTCCACCCCCCCCCCCCCCCCCCCCCCCCCCCCCCCCACCCACCACTTTTCACACTCTCTCCACCCCCCTCTCCACTACCACACCCAATCCACACACATTTTATCTTTTTTCAATTTAAAAAATATTTTTC
>JAPFFP010043506.1:0-13181 GCA_026153255.1 Solanum medicagineum | reverse complement strand
TACGGGGGACCTGCATTTCATGTTGCAGGTACAGGTGCGAGTAGATCTCCCCAGTAGGAGTACAGGATATTCAGCTGTTGTCACCAGGCTCCAGGTTGTTTCGGGGCTTCGCATATGTCTAGAGTTTATGTTTATATTTTACAGTTAGTTAGGGCAGAGCCTGTCCCGACCCTTGTCAGACGTTTCTCTTCATTTAGAGGCTTTGTAGACTATGTAAAGTGAAAGTGAAGTCATGTCTCGAACTTTAAACACTGTGGCCCCAACGGCCTAGTCATATGTATTTCCTTTTAGCTTGTTATCACTGTTTGTCTGCTTTAAGGTACGTTAAAGGTAGAAACCCCTTATAGTACGTATGGTAAACGCATAGGTACAGGTTGGTTCTCCCGGGCCTTATCGACAATGGGTGCCAGTCTGCCCTAACGGGACTTGGGGCGTGACAGCCTATTCCAAGAGGATGACTAAGGAGAGCCCGTTCACCTGAGGAGCAACAGGCCCCTCCTACTCCTCAAGCCCCTCAAGATGAGGGAGTGGCCCATGAAGAGTTCTGAGATTCTATCACCATGTTGGTTCATGCTTTGACCAACTGAATAAACCAAGGGTACTGATCCCCTCATGGTCCTACTCCGGCCTCAAGGGTGAGGGAGTTTACTAGAATGAACCCACCGGAGTTCTATGGATCCATGGTGGATGAGGATCCCCAAGAATTCATCGATGAGGTGTATAAGGTATTGTCTATTATGGGGATCAATTAGGAGAAAACGGCAACTCAAAGGGGTGGCTAAAATTTGGTTCACTCAATGGAAGATGGAGAAGGGGAATGATACTGTTATCCTATGGGAAGAGTTTAAAGCCACATTTCTCAACCGGTTCTTTCCCATCGAGCTAAGGGAGGCTAAAATGATGGAATTTATGAACCTTAAGCAAGGTTTCATGAGTGAGAGGGAGTATGCCCTCAAGTTCAACCAACTCTCCAAGTATGCCCCACAATTGGTTGCCGAGCCGAGATCAAGGATGAACAAATTTATGTCGGGTGTGTCCGACTGGGTTAATGAGGAGTGTCGAACCGCCATGCTAGTAGGTGATACTGATTTGTCCCACCTCATGACATATGTCGAATAATTAGAGGGGGAAAAGCTTAGAAAAAGAAGAAATGGTGAGTCCAAGAGGGCTCATTTTGAAGGTGGATTCCAAAATCCCAAGGGTGGCCGATTTCCACAAGGACACAAGTTCCAAGGCCAAGGGACTCCCAATGCCCCTAATAGAAGATTTTCTAATGATAACCCAAGGGTCCAAGGTAGTGGTGGTGTGGTGCCTAACCCTATATGCCAAAGGTGTGGTAGGAGCCATAATGGCTCATGTTTGAAGAACACTAATGCTTGCTATGGTTGTGGTGAAGTGGGTCATAAAGTGATTGATTGTCCTCATGCTCAAAACAAGGGTAGAGATGGTCAGACCTAAGGCCAAGCTGCAAATGCGGGTCAAAAGGGAAGAGGAGGCCAACAAGAGGCTGCACCAAGGAAAAATAGATTCTATGCTTTTCAAGGGAGACAAGGAGTGGATTAGGTGTCAAATGTCATCACCAGTATTTTAAAGGTTTTTGATTTTGATGTGCATGAACTG
Source organism: Solanum medicagineum (assembly GCA_026153255.1). Lineage (NCBI taxonomy): Eukaryota > Viridiplantae > Streptophyta > Magnoliopsida > Solanales > Solanaceae > Solanum > Solanum medicagineum. The sequence goes on along the minus strand of JAPFFP010043506.1, from coordinate 11,561 downwards.
ATAGATCCAGGTGCCACTCTTTCTTTTATTACTCCTTTTGTTGCCAAAAAGCTTCATGTTAGTCCCAAATTATTGTGTAATCCTTATGAATCTACACCCATTCGTGAGTCCGTTGTTGCTGAAAGAGTCTATAAAAATTTTCTCGTGTTCATTATGCATAAAATAATGCCTTGTGATTTTGTTGAATTAGATTGGTGGATTTTGATGTCATTCTTAGGATGGATTGATTGCATGCATATTGTGCTTCTATTTATTGTAGAACCTGTAGTATTAAATTCCAATTTCCTATTGAGCCTGTCCTTGAGTGGGAAAGTGGTGACGTCCTGGTCAAGGGTAGATTCATTTCTTGCCTTAAAGCCCAAAAGTTGATTTCTAAGGGTTGTCTTTATCATCTTATGAGGGTTAGGGATGTGAAGTCTAAAGTCCTTCCTATTGAGTCAGTTCCAGTGGTTAATGAGTTTCTTGATGTCTTTCCCGATGAGTTTCCCGGTGTTCCTTCCAAAAGATAAATAGACTTTGGTATATGCCTTCTCCCCGAGACTCAACCCATCTTTGTTCCCCCTTACCATATGGCCTCGACGAAGTTGGAGGAGCAATTGAGGGATTTGTTGGAGAAGGGTTTTATAAGACCTAGTAAATAACCTTGAGGTGCACCAGTGTTGTTTATGAAAAAGGAGGATGGTTCTCTTAGAATGTGTATTGATTACCGACAACTTAATAGAGTCACAATAAGGAACAAGTACGCTCTACCAAGGATTGACGACCTTTTTGATCAAATTCAAGCAGCTAGTCACTTCTCTAAGATTGATGTTCGGTCTGGGTATCACCAAGTGAAAGTGAGGGAGCGTGATATTCCTAAGAAGGCTTTTCGGACTAGATATAGGCACTTTGAGTTTATGGTTATGTCCTTTGGCTTGACTAATGCACCGGCTATATTTATGGATCTTATGAATAGGGTCTTTAGACCCTACCTTGACTTGTTTGTGGTGGTTTTTATTGATGATATCTTGATTTATTCCCATAGTGAGGAGGAGCATGTGAATCACCTGAGGGTGGTGTTGCGAATCTTGAGGGAGGTGAGGTTGTATGCTAAATATGAAAAATGTGAGTGTTGCTTGAAAAAGGTTGCTTTTCTAGTGTATGTGGTGTCAGGTGATGGCATTAAGGTGGATCCTAAGAAGACTGAGGTGATTACAAATTGGCCTACACCTTTGACTCCTTCAGACATTAGAAGTTTCTTGGGTTTGGCGGGTTGTTACTAGAGGTTTGTAAGGGGGTTCTATACTACTGATTCTCCTATGACTAAGTTGACACAAAAGAAGGCAAAATTCATGTGGACAAATGAACGTAAGAAGAGTTTCCAAACATTAAAAGATAAGCTTATCTCCGCTCCTATCTTATCTCTACCGGAAGGGTTGGAAGGATTTGTTGTGTATTGTGATGCCTCATGAATTGGTTTGGTGTGTGTTTTGATGCAAAATGGTAAGGTGATAACATATACCTCTAGACAACTTAAGGTGCATGAGAAGAACTATCCCAACCGTGATCTTGAATTGGGGGCCATGGTGTTAGCTTTCAAAATTTTGTGTCATTATTTGTATGGGGTTCATCTTGATGTGTTTACCGATCATAAGAGTCTCCAATATATGGTCACCCAAAAAGATCTTACTTGAGACAAAGAAGGTGGTAAAAGCTCCTTAAAGATTATGATATGAGTGTGAATTATCATCTTACAAAGCTAATGTTGTGGCTGATGCTGTAAGTAGGCTATCTATGGGTAGCCTAGCTCATGTTGAGGATGATGGCAAAGAGTTAGCCAGAAAAGTTCACCGGTTGGATAGATTGGGGGTCAGGTTGGATAAAGTTGATAATGGTGATATAATGGTTGTGGATGGTTCTAAGTCTTCCTTGATTGAGGAGGTAAAGGCAAAACAAGATCTTGACCCCGCCTTGCTAGAGTTGAGGGCCTTAGTGAGAGATGGTAAAGTGGGGGTTTTCTCCCAAGAGGGAGATGTGCCCTTAGGTACCAAGGTAGATTGTGTGTGCCTGATGTTAATGACTTGAGAAGGATGATTTTAAATGAGGCACACAATTCATCCTACTCTATTCACCTTGGTTCTACAAAGATGTATAGAGATTTGAGAGAGGTGTATTGATGGGCTGGTGTGAGAAGGGATATTGCCAAGTTCGTGTCCGGTTGTCCTAATTTCCAACAAGTGAAAGTCGAACATCAAAGGTTGGGTGGCCTAGCCCAAGATATAGAGATTCCTACTTGGAAGTGGGAAGACATCAACATGGATTTTGTGGTTTGGTTGCCTAAGACTAGGAAGAATTTTGATTTTATTTGGGTTGTGGTTGATAGAATGACAAAGTCAGCTTATTTCCTACCGGGTCAAGACTACTTATGGTGCCAAAGATTATGCCAAGTTGTATGTACATGAGTTGGTTAGATTGCATGGGTGCCTTTGTCTATCATTTCGGATCATGGTGCTCAATTCACTTCGTACTTTTGGAGGTACTTTCAAAGAGGACTATGTACCAAGGTTAAGGTTAGCATGGCCTTTCATCCTCAAATGGATGGTCAAGCCGAAAGGACTATCCAAACCCTTGAGGATATGCTTAGAGCTTGTGTTTTGGAGTTTAAGGGTAGTTGGGATGAACATCTTCCACTCATTTAGTGTACTTACAACAATAGTTATCATTCGAGCATCAGTATGGCTCCCTCTGAAGCTCTTTATGGTAGATGTTGTAGATCCCCGGTTGGATGGTTTGAGGTGGGGGAGATGGCATTGCTAGGTCCGAATTTGGTCATGGAATCCTTGGAGAAGGTGAGTTTGATAAGGGAGAGATTGAAAACATCCCAAAGTAGACAAAAGTCCTATTCCGATGTGAATAGAAGAGATCATGAGTTTAGAGTTGGTGATTGGGTTTACTTGAAAGTCTCACTTGTGAAGGGTGTGGTTCGATTTTGGCAAGAAGGGGAAATTAAGCCCAAGGTTTATGGGTCCTTATAAAGTTTTTAGAAGAGTGGGTAGGGTTGCATATGAGTTGGAGTTGCATATGGAAATGAATATGGTTCATCTGGTCTTCCATGTATCCATGTTAAGAAATTGTATGGGTGACCCAGGTGCTATTATTCCTTTGGTTGTTGCGGCTGTGGTAGAATATAATTTGATTTATGAGGAGGTCCCAGTGGAAATTTTGGATAGACAAGTGAAGACGTTGAGAAACAAAGATGTAGCCTCCATCAAGGTCCTATGGAATAATCAACAAGTTGAAAATGTCACATGGGAAACCGAGGCGGACATGACGAGGTGATATCCATATCAATTCCTCTTTACTCAAGCCAAAGATACTAATTTAAGTCCACTATATCATTTCAAGTCTTAAGTTTTGGCCCGTGTGTCATTTTGCATGCATTCATATTTATGTTAACAGGTTTATAGTGATCTTGACACTCATGTTGAGACTTTTTGAAAACGATATTTGAATGAATTTGTTGCATTCATGTCGGGCTGAAATCTTCATGATTACTTTTCTTATGTGCATTTCTTCGAACATTCGGGGACGAATGTTCCCAAGGGGGAGATATCGAAATGCCCCAAAAATGTGCGTCGAAAATGCCTATAATCATAATTTTCATATATCTCAAAATTCGTACATGATATCGAAAATCTGACTTCATATTCATGATCAGGGGAAAAGTTGAGTGGGAAATGGGTTATTTAGAGGACACGAAGCAAAAAATAATTTTTGCAAATTTTCACAAAACTGTGTCTATCCACGCCCAAGCTGCAACGTGCCTGCGCACGGATCTGTGATAAAATGCCCTCCCTGTTGGGTCTGCATCGTGGACCAGATGTGGACCAGTGCTAGTTTTTCCTTTATTTTTCATTTTTGGCCCAAGGGCATTGGGCTCATAGCCCCATGCCTATTTATGCGTAAAAACACCTATACTTAGCCATTTTTCAACTCTGTGTCACTCAAGACCCTCTCAAAACCCTCTCCAACACTTAACCAAATATCGCATTCAAATTTCAAGGATTATAATTGGAGTTCAAGGATTCTTTTCAATCTCCACATTCTCCTCAAGCTCAACTCAAAAACAAAAAAGCCAAGTTTAAGATATGTGGGTTTCATCCATTGGGTGCTTTCACCTATGGAGCCGAATCTTCATTTTTATGAATATTGCATGTTTTCAAGTTGTATTATCTATTGCTATCTGTTATTATGGATTTTTATTATTAATTATCTTGGTTTTGTTTAAAATGTTGATTGATTATGCATGTCTACCTATTCCAACCTTATACTATGAATTGGTTTTGTCTATTGAGACTATGCATGTTTTGGGCTATGAAACTATGATCTATTATGAAATTTGATGATGGATTTCAAGGTATCTTACATGACGGTTTCACTATATGTTAGTGGGTTGATTTAAATTGAGTTTTCTCATATTATTTCACTCTTGAATTGCATGATTTTGAACTAGCACTGCACACCCACCAAATGTTTGATAAAATGTCTTGACAAGGATTCTTGAGTTATTGATGATATATTACATGGTTACAAGCCAAGTACCTTTATGATGATTAATGGATTGTATGTATGCATCAAATTCATGAAAAGTATCTATAGTGTTACAAGTTGACCACACCTTATTGAGGGGTGACATGCCCAATCACCTTGTTGAGAGGGTGACATGCCTCGACCACCTAGTAGGGGGGTGACATGCCCATACTATCATGTTGAGGGGTAGGTATCTCGACAACCTTTTTGGGAGGTGATATGCCCATCCCACCAAGTTGAGCAGTAGGTAACTCAACCACCTTGTTAGGGAGTGACATGCCCATACTACCACGTTGAGGGATAGGTACCTCAATAACCTTCCAAGGGGGTTTCATGCTTTGGAGTTCAAGTAATAGTTTGATTGGGCTATGTTAGTATAGTCTCTTCCTATACATGTAATCTATATTTGCAAGTCATATGATTTACAAGCATGTATTACCTCAAGCATTGACCATGCATGCTATATTGGTATTATACTTATCCATTGTTTACGAATATGCATTTTGACAATGTCGACATGTCTTGTTGCATTTCATCCTACATACTCAGTGCATTCTAACGTACTGACGCATATACTATGCCTATATGATGATACTATATAGGAACCGGAGCACCTTTTGGTCATCCTCTTTGTGGCTAGTTCGGTGCTTTAGAGATATGCTTTGGTGAGCCCTCAAGTTCGAGGACACTATCTATGCTACTCTTTCCATTTGCTATTTCTTTATGATGAACACTTGATACTATGAGGGTGAGCCTGGAAAGTGTCTTGGCTCCCAGTCCAATCTATGTTAGAGGTGTTGTTGGAACAATTGATGTATTTAGCCCCCAGTCCTATTTCCCTCATTTATATTTTTTATTGTTGATATTTTGCATCCGTACCAAGGATGTGTAATTGATATGCTAAGAGGCTTATTTGGGGCTCCTTCGGGTTCCCCATTCGCTGTGTCACCTCTAGGCACTAGGCTTGGTTTGTGAAAGTAATGTACAAGCTTAAATCTCCATCTTGTCCCTCCCACCGACTTTGAAATTTTACCAAAAGGCTTGGATGAGAGTGTTGAACGAGGCTTATGTTCCATCTAACATTACTGACAGAGAAATGGCCTATATGGTTAGAAAAGTGTTCGAAGCATATAAGATATCCTTTCACAAGGAAGAACTTTCACCAGAAGAGACCGCCCATAACAGAGATCTTCATATTACCACTACATACCAAAATAGAATGATTACCAAGGCTCTGGTTGACCTAGGTTCTAGGTTAAACATTTTCCCACTTGGTACTATCATAAGGTTAGATGTGGATCTTATGAAGATCCAAACTTCTAAGATGAATGTGAAGACTTTCGATGGCTCCCAAAGAGACACTATAAGAGAGATTACTCTAGACATGACTATTGGTCCAGCAACTTTCCCAGTTGTGTTCTAAGTGATGGACATTCCCGCTTTCTATAATATATTACTTGGACACCCGTGGATTTCACATGGCTGGAGAAGTGCCATACACCCTTCATCAATGTCTAAAGTGTGAATGGGATTATGAAGAGGTGGTGGTGCACGGTGAAAAGGGGCATCGTATCTATGATGTTGAAGGGCAGGGTCTTATGGATGGAGAAATGTTCAACACTGTGGAACTAGTAGGAAATATTGAGCCAAAGTCATGGTATAGCCAACAAATATTGAGCATGCTATAATGGTTGGGTTATGAGCCAAGGAAAGAGCTGGAGGCTACACTTCAAGGTATGATCGAGCCAATCTCTCATCATATCAAAAATGATACCATCAATTTCGGTTATGAAGGCGAAGTGCCAATGAGATGGGGGCATCAGACTTTGACATGCAACATCATCTACCATCATTATGTCAAACTTTTCAATTAGTTGGGTTCCTCAAGAACGTTCTAAATGAAAAAGAAGATCTGCTAGAGAGTGTGAAAAATGTATTCAAAACATAGGATTCTCCTTCGGGGGATAGACAAGTATTGGTAGAAGAAGAAGTAGAGGTAGAAGAATTGGCAGAAGAAGAAGTAGAGGCATTTGATATGATGAGTGGGAGGTTGAATTCAGGCTATGAGCCAGGAATGGGTCTAGGAGCCAGATTGGAAGGGATCACTGAGCCTATAAAACCACTGCATCATTCGACCACTTCTGGTCTTGGGTATGCGTGTTCCATGAAAGAGTATCTTGAATGGGATCCACTTCTAGCAGGGAGCTATTATCCCTTACCAAAGCCCTTACCACCCTTGCATCAGACTTTTTGATCAATTGGGTCCATGAATAGTAGTACTGATGATTTGACGAATCAGTTGCAAGGTTTTTCCCTAGACAAAGAAGGAAGTTGTAATGTCATAATCAATGAGGAGAAGGACAGAGCCCCCATGCAGAGCAAGGCAGTGCAGATCATCATCATCAGTTGGACCACTTCCCCATCCAGACCACGTCGGGCATTTGGGTTGCAATGGAACATTGTCATTTTTTATTATGCTTTTCAAAATTAAGACTTTACAATTTTGGTTTTATTGTTTTTTCCATTTTATCATTATAATAAATTCAAATTTTGGCTATGCCCTTCAAAGCAATAAAATTTTCATTTACTAATTATTGATGTATTGTATTTTACTTTGTTGTTTCTTTTAGAAAAGTTACTTTTAATAGTGTTAAATTTGAGACTGTTGCACATAATGGGACTACACAACATAGTATAATTGAGACAGAGGTGGCAGAAGAAAATAAAAAGTACGAAGAAGTTTCTAGAAAGATCGAGGAATTTGAGGATAAGCCTAGAGCAAATTTGGAAGAAACAGAAGTTGTGAGCGTAGGTGATTCTGAAATGGTTCAGAAAACCTGAATCAGCATTCACATGTGTGAGGAAAAGAAAGGGACTATATTCAATTCCTGAAAAAGAAAAAAGATATCTTTGCTTGGTCTTATGCAAATATGACAGGGTTGAGCACTTCAATAGTAGCTCATCGATTGCCTATCGATCTATCCTGCCCGCCGGTGAAGCAGAAGCTTAGCAACTACAAGCCTAATCTAAGTTTGAAAATCAAGGAAGAAGTATCAAAACAATTGGAGGCTGAAATTCTCCGAGTAACCAAGTATCAAAACTGGCTCGCCAATATCGTGCCTATACCTAAGAAAGATGGGAAAGTCAGAGTCTATAAGGATTATTGAGACCTCAACAAATCTAGTTCTAAAGATGATTTTACACTCCCGAACATACACATTCTAATAGACATACGTGCTAAAAATGAAACACAATCATTTATGTATTGCTTTGTTGGCTATCACCAAATCAACGTACATGAGGATAGTGTTGATAAAATAGCCTTCATTACACTTTGGGGTGTTTAGAATTACAAGGTGATGTCGTTCGGATTGATGCATGTTTGGGATACCTACATGAGAGCAATAATCACTTTATTTTTTGACATGGTCTATAAAGAAAATGAGGTCTATGTAGATGATGTCATCATCAAATCAAGGAATAGATGTGACCATTTGATTGATCTTCAAAAATTCTTTGAAGGGTGCGAAGATACAATTTGAAGTTGAATCCTCCAAAGTGTGCTTTTGGGGTTCCTGCTGGGAAGCTATTGGATTTTATTGTCAGTCGTCAAGGCATAGAGCTGGATCCAGCAAAACCCAAGGCCATAAGTTACCTCTCTCCTTTAAAAAGCAAGAAAGAAGTGATGAGTTTCTTGGGCAGTGATGTCGCCCAAGCTACACCTCCTTATTTAGGCTAAAGCGGTCATTGTCAAGATATAGAACCTAACCAAAGTTAAGATCGAACCCAAAGGAATATGGAAGACTTAGAGACATTTAATTGCAGTTTGGGTTTATTAACCAACTTATCTCCCCAAAGAGGGGGTTTCATAATAACTAGTAAAAAAGTAATTCCAACCTAAAACAAGTGTTAAACTAATATTGAGAGGAATTAGGGTATTGTGTTCCCTATGATTCCATAATGTAGTATCACTAGATAATCGAATTCTTTTCCACTGTGTAGCATGTAGAATGGTAAGTTTAGTTCACCAAACCCTTTGGCCCAGGCGAAAGGCGAATTTCACTACGTGATTTGGTCCAACCCTATAGTGTGACATTACTAAGCCTTACCTATTACTATTGGCCTGTACAACCTCCTTTTGGCCCAGTTCGGTTGATTAGACGAGAAACATTGATCGAATCCTATTAATTAATCTTTTTTTCTATTCATTACTATCTTGGTCTAATCAGTAAAACTAGGTAAGTTCTAATGTTGACCACTATTAGAAGGCATTCAAAATAAAGAGAATTAATGAACACATGCATGCACACTTTTCAAGAATTACGAATTATCCGATTTTACTTTGTTAGTTCTTCATGATTCCCACAACCCTAGTTGTGGATTGAGCTACTCATGATCAGTGTAAATGTAAGAACTATGAATTTGAATAACATAATTGAGCACTTGTACTATTGAATTAAGTATAAGAAAATACAACCCTTCAATGAGAATAACAAGACTATAACTAGAAGATGAAATTAAAGTTTTTAAGTGTTTCTCAACTCTCCAATGTTTTACTCTACTATCTCCCTGCTCTCCTAAGAAAAATAACCTAAAAACTTATTTATAGTGTTTAAAATACAAATCCAAAACAAAATCGGACAATTGGTTCAGTAGGCTCCCCGAGGTACTTTACACGTCATATAGTGGTTTACGGCTCGTTGTTGGGATTTCGTAATCTATTGCTTCAATTCTAGACTTGGTTTCTACAATACCCCTCTATGGCCCGTAAAATGTTCTACAGCCCATAGGGAGTTTCATCTGATGAAATTTCAAAAACACTTCATTCTCTGATCCTCAGGTTATGAGACTAGGTCTACGGCTTATAACGTCTTCTATGACTCATTTTCATGTTCGTAAACCAAACTTTAGAAATCCACCCTTCACTGGAATTGCACACGAAATCTCCTTCATGGATCATAGAATACTCTACGGCCCCATAAAGTCTCGTGGATCTTCAAATTCAGCAACTCTTGTATATTTTGCTCAAAAAATAATGTCAACCTTGAAATCCTACAAAACAAACATAAAAAAACATCAAACCTACTAACATAACATTGAGAAGACACAAAATTACAAGTTCTAAGCATCAAAAGTGTTGTATTTTGACACTACATCAACACCCTCAACTTAAAATTTTTTTCCTCAAGCGATGGACTCAATCTATATAAGCAGCACAGTAACACGCAATGCTCAATCCAATGCCATACATAAGCATAGATACCCACACTACTTTCCAAAGTACAATCAGATAGCTATCCATCAAACTAACACATATCAATGCATGTGACAATACAACTATGACAAGTGAGGTAACCATCAACAAGCCAAAATCACTGAATAAGTCTAATATCGACAATTCAATGCAAGTTCTCTCACAAAATATCTCCCATATCTTACTCACAATGATGTTTTCATGTATAATCTTGAGACAATGCAAAATCATTCACTCTCACAAAATACATTCATGTCTCATGCCTAATATCATATGCTTGTCACTATAATCATGACTAAGACCTTTGACTACTTGGTCTAGGATCACTTTAGAACTTTACAGGCTTGTAGCGTAGGCTTAGGGTCTAAAAACCCCAATACACATCTTTTTACTCCTTTTCCATGTATCACTAACTTTCCCCCTCATTTTGTGTTTCACCCTTACACCACCCTCCCTCAACTTAGGGTTTTGGCCTGGGTTGAGGTGCATATTATCCAACCTTGGAACCAGGGCCACTTTTGGTAGCCACCCTCAACTTAAGCTTTTTTCCTCAGTCAGGATGCACAATGTTCAAGGAAGGATCAGGGCCAATTTTAGGATTTTACAACTAATAAGGCTAGGTAACTTAAGTTTTTACAATTACAAGGTACATGTCAGGCTCAAACATTAGGATTAAGGGATATTCTGCACATTTGGTTGGTTATTTAGGCTTAGTAGACTATTATGAACAATGGCCTAAGATCCTTTCCTAACCCGACTAACCTACAGTTTAAATCAGAGTAACAAGGCAAGTTCTAAATTGAAACACTATACATGAATTTAGTAAATTAAGCTCACACTCACATGACACTGATTAGACTATCAACATAGACTCTCAGGTCATGCTTTCCATTTCAATTTTATCCTCACTTATCAGAACAAGCACTATCAACATACTTAAACATGCATGGTTGCTATCTAGACTATCTAATCAAAATTTTGGTGGGTATCATTTGTCATTTTTCACAAAAAAAACACAAAAACACATATATATCAAAGATAACAGTACTCTATGCAACCAATACTAACTAAACATCCTAAGCATGGCGGTTCAACAAAAAGTAATATCCATGCGGAAAAAGAACACAGGAAAGAAACCCCCTAGGAGTTAATAATTGGAGTAGTTATAGGCCAAGGCTAATCAAACTTCACTAAGGTCCATAACTACCCACACCCCATCGAAAAAGAGTTGTATTGTCCTCAATGCACAAAAAAATAAGAAATAAAGTATCTGGGTCAGAAAACATACCTGGGTGCCTAAGCGCTAATGTGTGGCTGTGCCTGACCACCCTCAACCTGGGTAATAGCCTCCTTAGTAGTAGAACCATGACATGAGGGGCTAGCACCCCTCACCCTCTCAAGCTCACGAGCTTGTCATCTCTGCTCTTCTTGCCTTGACTGTCTACAAGAAGTTCTAGCTCCTCCTACTCTGTCAGCCCTGCATGTAACTGTACTATATCAGGATCATCAACACCACTATAGGGCCCATTCCTGAGGGAAGTCTGTGAAATCTCCTCAGGAGCAAATAAGTCCATCACTGGCACCGAGAGCATAGCCTCTAAAAGTGTTATCGGTGCTGCCAATGTTTTTGTCATATTGGCCCAAAGTTGCTGGATCTCTATCTATAAGGCCGTCATATCTGTTGGTTGGGCTGTGGTAAGACTCTACTGGACTCTCTAATGAAAGGCATCAATGCGAG
>JAPFFP010043505.1:0-13182 GCA_026153255.1 Solanum medicagineum | reverse complement strand
GGCTTCTTCTTCATAGCAAAACAAAGAAAAAATTTCTTATGAAGCTATTGAATATCAGTGGGCAAAGGCAAAGTACATTAAATTTTTCACAAGAAGATTGTTTTCTTCATTTTTAAAAGAATGATATATTTTCTTTATTAGTCTGTTTAAAAAATAATGACCTATATAGTATTTTCTTTATTAGTCCGCTTAGATAAAAATGATTTTTTTATTCTTTCTTGATAACATTTTAATTTTAATTTTGCACGTGACATGTTTAAGATCGTATAAAATTAAACTGTATTTTGATACATTTAACGTAACTTTAGCTTAAGACTATTACATTTAAAAGTCTTCTTCCTTTTTTTAAAACTTTGTATCAACTTAAACTAGTTAGGTCACTCTTTTTTAAATAAACAGCGCATTTTATTGAGAGTGAACGACAAATAACACACCTAACCTACAGTATCTTGATTTTCGAGTTTTTGACTTGATTTTACTTTCAATTATTTATCATAACACGCTTTAATTATTAATTTTTTTTACCGAAAATATCACCATCATTGAAGTAGTAGTAAAATGAAATACTTGATAATTAAACTGTACGGTGATAAATATCTTGTAAAAGTTCAAAATAAAATTCAAAAAATTGAGATATTTTTGCTGTGTTAATTTTAATCATTAACTCTTTAACTAATTAAAACCTATATTTGTCCCCGTGCGTGTTTTGTGCGTGTTTATTGTATTGTCCAAAGTGTACTAAAAAAAATGAAGATATTTTATTACCTGTGTTTAATTTTGATCATTAACTCATTCATTAATTAAAAGATCTGTGTTTTTTCTTGTTTGTTGTATTGTCTAAAGTGTATCTTAAAGTGACTATACAATTCTAAGTCCAATGCAATGCTATGCTAAAAGCATTAATACCATAGGGTCTATATCAAATCTTTATATATAGTACAATATAGGTGAATATATCCTGCAGGTTCTTTTTGGAATGCTTACGTACCTATAACTACACTATAGCATGCTGAAATTAATCCAATCACTTTCATTTGATAGTTTTTTTTTATTCGTTATACGATGTGTCATAAAAATTACTTATATCTACTTTACTTGACTTTTTGCATAGACATAATATTAGTTGACGAGATATGTAGCAGAGTTAACAATGGGTTGAAGGTTTGGAGACATATTTAGAGTCTAAATGGTTTAGGTTAAGCATGATTGAGATAGAGTACTGGTACAAGTTTAGTGATGTAACTTATGAGACAGATGTGAAAGTGAAGATTGATACATGACTCATTTAAAGAGGAGCTTTCAAGTATTTTGGATCAATAATTTAAGAAAATGTGAGGATAGATAATAATGATACATGTATTAGACCGGGATAAATGAAATGAAAGTTGTATCTGGCATCTTGTTTTGAAGAGGAGTGTGAAATTAGTGGTTAATGGAGTGGGTTGAGAACAATGAGGTCTCATGTTCAAATCCTTACAGTAATAATACTAGGTGATTTCTTCTCATCCGTTGTATCCTAGGTGGATAGAGTTACATGGTATCTTTTATTGGTGGGAGATGACTGATATCCTCTGAAATTAATCAATGTGTACGTAAGCTGGTTCGGATACTATAATTATTTTTTTAAAAAAAAGAAAGTAAAAGGTGTTGCCAAGACTTTGAGGTAATTTTTATAAGTGGTTGTTAGACCAACTATGTTATATGGATGGAGTATTGTCCACTCAAGAACCCGTACATTTAGAAATGAAAATAAAGATGTTGAGGTAGATGTATGGGCATACTGGGAATGATAGGATTGGAATGGAAAAATTCAAGATTGGGAGAGGGTGGTCATTATGGTGGACAAGAAGAAGAATGCTACGAAATTACATTAGATATGTTGTTATTTCTACTTCATCCGACCTAAATTTTTAACTAGGCAAGAAATTTTTTTCTAAAAAATAAAGTTTTTAAACACTTAAAATATAAACATTCGTGTGTAACAAATTATCTATTAAGGGTGAAATATAGAGTTTAAATAAACTACTTCTAAATAAAAAGTAATTTTTTTATACATTAACAAAAGTTCATTACAAACAAAAATAAATAAATAAATAATAACTTGATTATATAATATTTTGATCAGTCAATACATAAAATTTTGAACTTTGTTTCTATTAGCCTAAGTAGTTACATTTTTTCATTATACGGACAAAAAAGGCGGGGGAAGGAACAGAAAAATAAAAAAAGAAAACGGACAAGTGAAGTCGAGTAAATACATATTTTCACATCGGGAGGCTCAATACTCAACTGAAACAATAACGTCTTGTGCTTCTTTCTTTTAACTTTTTTTCTTTAATTAGAAAAGGAAAAAATTAATTTGATCTGTCAATAATGCATGCATGACATGTGTTGTAATACGTTGATCATGATTAAATAAAGTATATTTTTATTTAATTAAATTCTATTAATTTAACATAAATTTTCATAAGTCTTTTTCTTATTTTTAGTTATTTTTTTGGGAAAAAGAAAGGTAAAAAGATGATATTTAATTCATTAATGAAAAACCATATATTTTATAAAATTAGTTGAGCCTTTCAAATGTGAGCAAGTTTGGGTGGTTAACATTTTTTTGGGATAATGTTCCTACGTCACTCATTTTTATTTATTATCTTATATGCTTTTATCAAATTTTGGGATTAATTTGCAGCCTTTCAACTATATGATATGATGCACCACAAATTTAAATTAATTCTTATTATCAAATACATTTAATTTTGGCAAAATTAATTGAAGAATGCAAACCTCTGTCGTTTTATTACGAGTATGCAATTTTCGTTTTATTTTTTTGTCAAACTTTAATGTATTTAACTTATATTATATATATTAATGACACAAGATAAAATGGGAATATTACAGTGGGGAAAGGTATAAATTCCTCTTTGAAGTTATAGCGAAAAGTCAGTTACACGTTAAAATTATCATGACGAACTATTACACGCCTTCACTATTCAAAAGTGAATTTAATACCACCCTCAAATCTAATGTGAAAATAATATTAAATAAAAAATAAAAGATTCATGTAGGCGCCAAAAGTACAGTCAAAAGCTTTGGTTTCCCCGCACCCATCACTTCTTTTTTAGGCCACCGTACTTGATAGACGCGTGCAAAATGATGTTGGAGAGAGAAAATAAAGATAAATAATGTTAAAAAAAAAGAGAATATATAAATAAATTGCACATCTAAGCTTGCAAAGACTTGATAGACGTGTGTAAATAATGTTGGAGAGAGAAAATAAAAGCAAATAAGGTTTAATAAAAAAGAGAATAAATAAATAAATTACATTTGTAAGCTTGTAAAGACTTGATGGACGCGTATAAATGACGTTGGAGAGAGAAAATAAAGGCAAACAAGGTTGAAAAAAAGAGAATAAATAAATAAATTGCATGTGTAAGCTCGCAAAGACTTGATAGACGTGTGTAAATCACGTTAGAAAGAAAAATAAAGGCAAACAAGGTTAAAAAAAAAAGATAATAAATAAATTACAGGTGTAAGCTTGCAAAGACGTGATAAACGCGTGTAAATGATGTTGGAGAGTGAAAGTAAAGGCAAACAATGTTGAAAAAAAAAAGAGAATAAATAAATAAATTACACATATAAGCTTGCAAAGACCTGATAGACACCTGTAGATGACGTTGGAGAGAGAAAATAAAGGCACACACGGATTATATATATATATATATATATATATATATATATATAAATTACATGTGTAAGTTTGCAAAGACTTGATAGACGCGTGTAAATGCATTGGAGAGAGAAAAAGGCAAATAAGATTAAAAAAAATGAATAAATAAATAAATTACACATGTAACCTTGCAAAAACCTGCTAGACGCGTGCAAATGACATGGATTATGCGACTGACTATGTTATGAATTAAATAATTTATTGTATATATTTGAACTATCCCAAATTATAAAATTTATGTTAGTGCATTTTAATTTAGATGAAGTTTATGTTGTTAATTGTTGTTGAGCATGGTTTAATGTGTAGTAGTAGGTTACATGTTTTGTCTTTTAGAATTCTGATTTCACTTTATTATGATTGGTTTGTTACGTTGATATTGTCATGGAGTGTAGTTATATACTGTTGTTTACTTTTAATTATCTTTTGAACGAAGATAAATTCAAAATTTGAAGATAACGGAGTTTACTGATTTTGAAAATTTCATAAACCTTTAAACTCCAATTGCTCTAATGAATACTCTTTTCATTCTAATTTATGTAGTACCGTCTGATTAGACATAAAATTTAAGAGAGACAAAAAGATTATTTTTTATCTTCTAAAATAAATCTTAGATTATCTTAAAATTATTATATTTATCTCATGTAACAAACAGTCACTTTGGTGGAAAGAACATATATAACACAAATTTTGCCATTGATTATGGACTATGAAATGAGGAGGCCCAATTTGCAAATCCAATTTTTCATCAACAGCCCAAAGCAAATGTGATGAGAGTCCAAATAAGCCCATTAGTTGAATCTAGGAAATCTTTTTATTTATGGATTGAAATAAATAGAAAAATATTTAATCGAGTAGTAAAAGATTAAAATCCTTGATCTATTAGTGCTTATAAAGTGTAGCTTAGTCAAATAATACTTTTGACTACTGTTATAAAAAAATTTTAATAGATGTATCAAAATAATACTTTCAAGTCACCCTACATGATAGACGCATGTAAATGATATTGGAGAGAGAAAACAAAGGCAAACAAGGTTGAGAAAAAAAGAGATTAAATAGATAAATTACATGTGTAAGCTTGTAAAGACTTGATAAATACGTGTAAATGATGTTGGAGAGAGAAAATAATGGCAAAATAAAAAATAAAGATGTGTGTTACACTAAAAGTGAAGTCAAAAATCTTGGTTTCCCCGCACCAACCACTTCTCCTTCAGGCAACCGTACCTGATAGATGCGTGTAAATGATGTTGGCGAGAGAAAATAAAGGCAAACAAGGTTGAGAAGAAAAGAGAATAAATAGATAAATTACATGTGTAAGCTTGCAAAGACCTGATAGACGCGTGTAAATGATGTTAGAGAAAGAAAATAAAGGCAAAATAAAAAAATAAAAGATGTGTGTTGCGCCAAAAGTGAAGTCAAAAGTCTTGGTTTTCCCGCACCAACCACTTCTCTTTCAGGCTACCGTACCTGATAGACACGTGCAAATGATGTTGGAGAGAGAAAATAAAAGCAAACGAGGTTGAGCAAAAAAGAGAATAAATAAATAAACACGTGTAAACACTTGCAAAGACCTGATACACGTGTATAAATAATGTTGAAGACAAATATATCAAAATTTAACTTATTATACGTCGACACGTGCTCCTCACGTGCTTCTCTAGTTACCTCGATGAATCCACATCTCCCTAATGGGGTGGATTCATCTTCTTTACTGAAAAATTATACTATATAAAAAAATCATATATGTTTTATTATCTCTTTGATCTTTTCATACATTTAATTTTTTTACCAAAATAAAAGTTTTTAAAACTTAAAAGATAAATATTCATGTGTGACAAATTATCATATTAAGGATAAAATATGAAGTTTAAAACTAAACTGATTCTAAATAAGAACTAATAATTTTTATACACTAAAAAAGTGCATTACAGATAAAAATAAATAAACAAATTATTTGATTGTATAAATATTTTAATCAGTCAATACATGAAATTTGGAACTCTATCATTATTAGCCTAAGTTGTTATAATGTTTCATTATACGGACAAAAAAAGAAAATTGATAAGTAAGTCGAATAAATATATATTCTTCATATCGGGAGGCTCAATACTTCATTTGAGATTATGATATCTTGTGCTTCTTTTTTTTAACTTTTTTTTTCTTTGGTTAAAACATGCTATTTTTTTCTGTAATTAGAAAAGGAACAAATTGATTAAGTTGTTGATAAATGAATTCATGACATGTGTCGAAATACATTGACCACTATTAAATAAATTTTATTTTTATTTAATTAATTTCATAATTTAATATAAATTCTAATAAGTCTTTTTCTTATTTTTAGTTATTATTCTTTAGGGGAAAAGGGAGGTAAAGACATGATTTAGATTAATTCTTATTATCAAATCTATTTTAATTTGGCAAAATTAATTCAAGAAAATGCAAAACTATGTCGTTTTACAATAAGTATGCAATTTTCATTTTATTTTTTGTGTCAAGTTGTATTGTATTTAATTTATATTATATATACTGATGACATAAAATAAAATGGGATTATACCATGGAAAAAGACATAAATTTTTCTCTTGAAGTTATTGCAAAAAGTTAGTTACACGTTAAACTATCGTGATGATTTATTACACATATTTATTATTTAAGAGTGAATTTAATATCACTCTCAAATCTAATGTGAAATAAAATTGAATAAAAAATAAAAGATGTGCATTGCGTCAAAAGTCTTGATTTTCCCGCACCAACCACTTCTCTTTTAGGCCATCGTACCTGATAGACGCGTGTAAATAATGTTGAGAGAAACTCAAACACAGTTGAGAAAAAAAGAGAATAAATAGATAAATTACATGTGTAAACTTGCAAAGACCTGATAAACGCGTGTAAATGATGTTGGAGAGAGAAAATAAAGGCAAAATAAAAAAAATAAAAGATGCGTTGCGCCAAAAGTGAAGTCAAGAGTCTTGGTTTCCCTGCACCAACCACTTCTCTTTCTGGCCACCGTACCAGATAAACGTATGTAAATGATGTTGGAGAGAGAAAATAAAGGCAAAGAAGGTTGAGAAAAAAAGAGAATAAATAGATAAATTACATGTGTAAGCTTGCAAAGACCTGATAGATGCGTTTAAATGATATTGAAGAGAGAAAATAAAGGCAAAATAAAAAAATAAAAGATGCACGTTGCGCCAAAAGTGAAGTTAAAAGTCTTGATTTTCCAGCACCAACCACTTCTCTTTCAGGCCACCATACCTGATAGACGCGTGTAAATGATGTTGGAGAGAAAAAATAAAGGAAAACAAGGTTGATAAAAGAGAATAAGTAAATAAATACCACGTGTAAGCTTGCAAAGACCTGATAGACGCGTGTAAATAACGTTGGAGACAGATATATCAAAATTTAACTTATTATACGTCAACACGTGCTTCTCTAGTTACCTCGATGAATCCACATCTCCCTAATGTGATGGATTCACCTTCTTCAATGAAAAATTATACTATATAAAAAAATCATACATGTTTTATTATCTCTTTGATCTTTTCTTACATTTAATTTTTTTAAAACCAAAAATAAAGTTTTTAAAACTTAAAAGATAAATATTCATGTGTGACAAATTATCATATTAAGAGTAAAATATGAAGTTTAAAACTACACTGATTCTAAATAATAAAAAATAATTTTTTATACACTAAAAAAAGTGTATTATAGACAAAAATAAATAAATAAATAAATAAATAATTTGATTATATTTTAATCAATCAACACATAAAATTTTGAACTCTATTGTTATTAGCCTAAATTGTTATGATGTTTCATTATACCGACAAAAAAGGGGGAAGGAAAAGAGAAAAGAAAACGGATAAGTAAGTCGAATAGATACG
This sequence comes from Solanum medicagineum, assembly GCA_026153255.1. Taxonomy (NCBI): domain Eukaryota; kingdom Viridiplantae; phylum Streptophyta; class Magnoliopsida; order Solanales; family Solanaceae; genus Solanum; species Solanum medicagineum. The sequence continues at coordinate 5,574 of JAPFFP010043505.1, read as the reverse complement.
TATTCTTTATATCGGGAGGCTCAATACTTCAACTGAGATAATGACATCTTGCGCTTCTTTCTTTTAACTTTTTTTTTCTTTGGTTAAAACATGTTATTTTTTTCTTTAATTAGAAAAGCAAAAAATTGATTAACTTGTTGATAATGAATTCATGACATTTTTGGAAAAACATTGACCACCATTAAACAAATGTAAATTCTAATAAGTCTTTTTCTTCTTTTTAGTTATTATTCTTTAGGGGAAAAGAGAGGTAAAGACATGATTTAGATTAATTCTTATTATCAAATCTATTTTATTTTGGCAAAATTAATTGAAGAATGAAAAACTCTGTCGTTTTATTATAAGTTTGCAGTTTTCATTTTATTTTTTGTATCAAATTGTATTGTATTTAACTAATATTATATATATTGATGGTATAAAATAAAATGGAATTATTACAGAAGAAAAAGGTACAAATTTTTCTCTTGAAGTTATTGCAAAAAGTCAGTTAAACGTTAACTATCGTGATGATTTATTAACATATTTATTATTTAAAAATAAATTTAACACCACCCACAAATCTTATGTGAAAACAAAATTAAATAAAAAATTAAAGATGTGTGCTGCGCCAAAAGTGAAGTCAATAGTCTTGGTTTCCCTGCACCAACCACTTCTTTTTTAGGTCACTGTACCTGATAGACGTGTGTAAATGATATTGGAGAGAGAAAATAAAGGTAAACAAAGTTAAGAAAATAGAGAATAAATAGATAATTACATGTGTAAGCTCGCAAAGACATGATAGACGCATATAATGATGTTGGAGAGAGAAAAAAAAGGCCAAATAAAAAAATAAAAGATGTGTGTTGCGCCAAAAGTGAAGTCAAACGTCTTGGTTTCCCCGCACCAACCACTTTTCTTTCGGGCCACCGTATCATGTAGACGCGTGTAAATGATGTTGGAGAGAGAAAATAAAGGCAAACAAGGTTGAGAAAAAAAGAGAATAAATAGATAAATTACATGTGTAAGCTTGCAAAGACCTGATAGACGTGTAAATGATATTGGAGAGAGAAAATAAAGGCAAAATAAAAAATAATAAAAGATCTGTGTTGCGCCAAAGTGAAGTTAGAAAGTCTTGGTTTCCCCGCACCAACCACTTCTCTTTCAGGCCACCATACCTGATAGATGCGTGTAAATGATATTGAAGAGAGAAAATAAAGGCAAACAAGGTTGAGAAAAAAAGAGAATAAATAGATAAAGTATATGTGTAAGTTTGCGCAGACCTGATAGACGTGTGTAAATGATGTTGGAGAGAGAAAAAATAAAGGCCAACAAGGTTGAAAACAAAAGAGAATAAATAAATAACATACATGTGTAAGCTTGCAAAGATTTGATAGAAGCGTGTAAATGACGTTGGAGAGAGAAAATAAAGGCAAACAAGGTTACCAAAAGAGAATAAATAAATAAATTACACATGTAAGCTTGCAAGACCTAATAGACGCGTGTAAATAACGTTGAAAGACAGATATATCAAAATTTAACTTATTATACGTTGCCATGTGCTCCTCACGTGCTTCTTAGCTAGTTACCTCGATGAATCCACATCTCCCTAATGGGGTGGATTCACCTTCTTTAGTGAAAATTATACTATATAAAAAAAATCATATATATTTTATTATCTCTTTGATCTTTTCGTACATTTAATTTGTTTTACCAAAAATAAAATTTTTAAACCTTAAAAGATAAATATTCATGTGTAACAAATTAGCATATTAAGGGTAAAATATGAAGTTTAAAATTAAACTGATTCTCAATTATAAAAGTAATTTTTAATACACTAAAAAAAGTGCATTACAGACAAAAATAAATAAATAAACTACTTAATTGTATAAATATTTTAATCAGTCAATACATAAAATTTAAAACTCTATTATTATTAGCCTAAGTTGTTATAATATTTCATTATACAGACAAAAGTGGGGAAGGAAAAGAGAAAAGAAAACGGACAAGTATAAGTCGAATAAATACATATTCTTCATATTTGGAGGCTCAATACTTCAACTCATGAGATAATGACATCTTATGCTTCTTTCTTTAAACTTTTTTTTCTTTGATTAAAACATGTTTTTTTTTTCTTTAATGAGAAAGGGAAAAAAATTAATTAACTTGTCGATAATGAATTCATGACATGTGTCGAAATATATTGACCACCATTAAATATATTATAATTTTATTTAATTTATTTCATTAATTTAATATAAATTTTAATAAGTCTTTTTTCTTATTTTTATTTATTATTCTTTAGGAAAAAAAGAGAGGTAAATACATGATTTAGATTAATTCTTATTATCAAATCTATTTTATTTTGGCAAAATTAATTGAAGAATGCGAAAATCTGTCGTTTTAATATAAGTATGCAATTTTCATTTTTTTTTTTGTGTCAGACTGTATTTTATTTAACTTATATTATATATATTGATGACATAAAATAAAATGAGATTATTACAATGAAAAAAGGCATAAATTTTTTTGTTGAAGTTATAGTAAAAAGGTAGTTACACGTAAAACTATCGTAACGATTATTACACATCTTTACTGTTTAATAGTAAATTTGATATCACCCTCAAATCTGATGTGAAAATATAATTAAATAAAAAATAAAATGTGCATTGCACCAAAAGTGAAATCAAAAGTCTTGGTTTCCCTGCACCAACCACTTCTCTTTCAGGCCACTGTACCTGATAGACGCGTGTAAATGATGTTGGAGAGAGAAAATAAAGGCAACCAAGGTTGAGAAAAAGGAGAATAAATAGATAAATTACATGTATAAGCTTGCAAAGACCTGATAGACGCGTGTAAATGACGTTGGATTATGCGACTGGCTTTGTATATGTGAGGTGGTATTAAATTCACTTTTGAGTAGTAAATATGTGTAATAGGTAACCATAATAGTTTAAGCATGTAACTAATTTTTCAATATAAGCTCGAGGAAAATTTTATTTCTTTTCTCTAACTACAATAAATTGTCATTCGACCAATGTAATTACAAAAAAAATGATCATTTGTTGTATAGACATGTATAGTCAATGTATATTTCACATATAATCAATGTATATTCAGTTTTTGAGTGTACCATAATGTACATTCAGTGTATATTCTTATCTCTTGTATCTTTTCATATATTTCTTTAAATGAAAATTCGAAAGCATAAGAGAAAAATTAAAATGAAGAAGCACAAAAGTAAAATTAAAGGTTATTTACGAAAAGGCGAGAACTTCAACGGGGTAAAATAAAATTTGCTTACGTGTACTTTTTAAATAAATAAAAATCAAACATTAATTAATTAATCAAACTTTATGAAGTTAACACTTTCTAAATACATATGGTGAATTTAAGGAGACATGAATTCATTTAATTTCTTCAACAAAAATTTATACCACATATAAAAAGAATCATATGTGTTATCTTATCGCTTTGATACTTTGGAATTTTTGTAACGATCTGGTCCAACACTGTAAAGTATTGTTTACTTTTAGGCATCATGGATTTGTCCCTTTGGGTTCACCCCAAAAAGCGCCTCAACAAGGCTGACACAAGAGTGACTTTGATATCACCTGTAACAACCTAGCCCAACACTATGAAGTATTGTCCGCTCTTCGGCCTAACCCATCACGGATTTGTCCCTTTGGGGCTCACCCCGAAAGGCGTCTCACAGTATATAAACTAATCCTTTACTTATATATTCAGCATCTCTTGTGTTTTGCCGATGTGGGACTTCTTATCTCAAGGTGGGTTGTAACAATTTTTGAGCCAGAAATTTGTTGGAGGGATATTTTTGAGCCAAAAATATAACGGAGGAGTATTTTTTATCCAAAAATATAACGAAAGGGTATTTTTGAACCAAATGTAACATAAGGATATTTCTGCTCCATTTCAAATAGTTTAGAGGTACTTTTAACCATTTTTCCTTTATTATAAATTAGTTACTTTATTGTATATGTTTGAACCTATTTCTATTATTTTCTATAATTTATTATTATTGTTATTAATGCATTTCAATTTAAGATCAATCACCAAAATGATCCATAAACTTTATATTCTGAATCCGTTTCTCATGGACATGCAAAAATAAAAAAGGCAATGCATGCTAATTATATTGTTGTGCCTTTTCCATAATCACATAGAGTGGAAGAGAGTGGTCAACATCTATTAGACTATTCAAAGCTAATCCATATTTTAATTAAGAGTTGTAGAGTTTATGTCTTCTAATTACCTACCCTAATGGCTAATAAAATATTAGTATCTCCAAAAGTTCAATTTATTTTTATAAGTTTTTGGCAGTTGGAATATTTTTTTAAAAAAATCCAATGTTTCAATTATGGTAAGCATGACGTTTAGAGAGCATAAGATCATTGTGAATGCTGTAAAGATAATTGCACTTGCAATATTATAGGAGCATATAAATTCCATTAATTTAAACTTATATAATGCATAGTTTATTTTAAAAAGTATATTTTTGTTAAGAATTTCTTAATTGCAAAGCTCAATCTAAAATATCTTCTTAAAAATAGACTAATTTTTTCCGCAACATACAGACAGATACACTAATTTAAATTAAAATAAAATACTAATTAAAAGTGATATTCAAATTCGATCTGAAGTCAGAAATATAAGACACAACAACCAACATGCCTCGAATACACATGTATTTGTAATTATGATGCACAATTACATATATAGTAGTATCTCAAGGTATATACAAATACATATACACAAACATGTGTATATATATATACACACACACTCTTTTTTTCTTTGAAGTTAATAGATGCATGTATACTCTCACTATTTAATTAATGGGGGTCCGTTGCTATTTGAGCATGTGAAAAGGAAGAGCACATATGATCTAGTCAGAATTTGTCACAGGCTGACGATGATAGATTTGATATGTGATCTCTGATGACACTTTTTTAGTTAGTGATAGGAATAGAGACAGTTATTCCATCTATTTTTATATTGAAAATCAGATTTTTGAGATTGGCAACGATTATTCTTTTCTGAGTGAACTAGAAAGTGTTTTTTACAGTTATCGAAACTCGAGTTATCTGAATAATTGATTTACGGGCGAAGATGAAAGAATCTTTCTCTCTTTTCTTCTTTCTATATTATATAGATATGTACAACTTTTATCATCAATTTCCTTTATCTCCTTTATCGCTTTATCTAAAGTAAAGGAAGGGCTCACAAGAGCCAAGAATATCAAGAAAAATAAAGAAGACCCCTATTCTTTGTCTTGATTTTCGCATTGTTTACAAAATTTCAGGTCTTTTTTTTCATCTCCGATTATTCGATAATTTCCACAAGCACAAATTCCGCTTTATAGAGGACCAAAAATTCTTTCAGAAAATAATCCATCTTTTTTCGATTTATTTGTTTTGTAATGAAAAGTATAGGGTTTTGTTACCTCTCCAACTATCTCCCCATTAGGTAGGATTTTTGTAGCCCAAGCACTTATTTGTTAAGGAGAAACTGATCCAATTCGGAGCTGTTGATGTTTATATCGATCAATCATAGAAGAAAAATTATTATTCATTCCGA
>JAPFFP010043504.1:0-13182 GCA_026153255.1 Solanum medicagineum | reverse complement strand
CAAATTCTTATTCAGGGGGTCAAATTAAGTGGGAAATGGGTCTAAACCTGATTTAGAGCAAACGAATAGCAATTTCATTTTCCTAAAAAATCAATTTCCAGAGAGGTTTTCGTGCCCCCGGTGTGACGCACCAAGGGCGCTCCTCAGCACAACTTTTGCCATTTTTTCAAGTTCAGTGCAAGGCCTTTGGATCTTGGCCCTTTGAAATGATCCGAAAAAGTTCCTGAAAATGTGCCTCAAAAGTGCTCGATATAGTAATTTCCATATATCGAAAAATTCATGTGTGATATATCAAAAATCTGACTTCATATTCTTGTTCAGTGGGTCAATTTGAGTGGGGGCTGGTTCTAATTCTGATTTCAGAGCAATCGTACAAAAATTCAAAAATTTTAACATGTAAATTCCAAAGAGCTTTTCGCGCCCTTGGTGCAACGCGCCAAAGGTACACACTTGTGTATTTTTGGTCTAGTTTTGACTTCGGTCCAAGACTTTTAATGTCTTGGGTCTAAGTGTTCCCAAACATGAAAATACCTTTACTTAGCCTTTTTTGAGCCTCATATCATTCTAAACATTCCCCAATACTCATTCAAACACTTAGGCAAATTTTTTACTTCTAAACTCAAGACTCAAAACCCTTTCTGGATCATAAGGATTGCAATAAAGTTTCAAGTCTCCATCTCTAACCTTCATCAAGCTCATCTCCAAAGCTAAGGTATGTGGGTTTTTTTCATGGATTCCTTTCACCCATGATTCCCAAGCTTACTTTTCCTCAAAATTGCATGATTTAAATCTGATTAACTCATAGGTTTTACATATTATGAAAATCACTGCAAACCATGTTGGAGTTTATGAAATGGTGACTATTTTACCATGTTTGGCGATATGAATCTACGATCTATTGTAAGATTTGATGAGGGGTTGTGATGTATATTGCTTGAGGGTGTTACCAAGTACCTATAGAAGTTTTACGTAGAATTTTCTTCAATGATTTCAATCTTGAATTATATGGTTTTACACTATCATTGCACACCCTCTAAGTGTTTGATAAAATATTTGGTTAGGGCTTATTGAGGAGTTGAGGGCCTAATAATTGTCTTATGAGTTGAATTATATATGATGATGAAATGATGATAGGCTCATGGTGAAATGATTATTAAATGTATGTATGTATGATGGCCATATGATGACGAAATGATGATAGGTTGATGGTGAAATGATGATGAAATGTATGTATATATATGATGACTAGATGACAATGAGAGGGATGAATGTATAAATGATATTCTTCTATATAGTGTTGGCTTGTGACCATGCCCTACTTGGGGGTTGTGCTCCAGGTAACCATGTCAAGGGGTTTGTACCTTGATAACCTATCAGGGGGTTTATACTCCGTTCACCACGGATGGTAGGATGTGACTATCCACCAACCATGTTGGGGGGTTTTACCCATCAACCTCATTGGGGAGTTTGTACTCCATTAACCTTGTTTGGAGTTTGTACCCATCAACTCATTGGGAGGTTTGTACCTCAACAACATCATGAAGAGGTTCGTTCCTCATGCGCCTTTCTAAGTGGGTAACCGACCTTGGATTGCACTAAGAAACGGTCACTCCCTCTACATATGTTATGTTCTATAAAAGTATCATGTAATTCTAGCATCTTCCATTCATGTCCCATTGCCATATGCTTATCTATTGTCTAATTAAGCATGATGACTATCTATTGTTGCATTGCATCCTATATACTTAGTACATTCAGACATACTAACACATACTCTATTCATACATGATGTCACCATGTAAGAATTGGAGTCCCACTTGAGCATCCTCCTTCACGTGGCTAGTACAACTTCACTCAACATTGTTAGTGAGTCATCTGTTTGGGTGACGTTACTTATGATCTCTTGCTATGTGTTAAGACTTTCTCATTTGACTTATGTATTGACTATGATGGTGATCCCGGTTGCTTTGTTTTAGCCCCCGCTCTTATATAGTAGATGTGTTGTTGGATATGTTATGTATCTACTTTATGAGCTTTGACTCCTTTTGTATATTGATGTTATAAAGTTGTCCAACAGTCCTGTTTATCCTGTTGTACTACTTGTTATGCTTTATTGCTTCTATGACCAAGGATGTGTAATGAAATGCTAAGAGGCTTTCATAGGGTCCCTTCTGGTTCCCCATGCATTGTATTATGACTAGGCCCTAGGCTTGGGTCATGAAAAATTGGCATTAGAGCACTAGGTTGTTAGATCCTCGAATTCCAACACACCGCGTCGAATGGAGTCTTATTCATGGTTGTGTTGTGCACCACAACTATGAGTAGGAGGCTATAAGAAATTTTAGGAATTGTTTCCCTTCTTCATGTTCTAAGTCATGCTATAGAGTTTAAGTAAGCTTTCCTTCCCTAACACTTGTTCTTTGCTATGCTAGATGATGCCTACCACAAGACACAAACGAGCCCGCACACCCGAGGAGCAACCGACCAATGCAGAGCGTATGGATGCTCTCACATTGCTTACACTAGTGGTGTCTAATCAAGCCAATCAAGGGACCCAAGCCCCCCATGCTCCTACACCGGCTTCTCGGATGAAAGACTTCATGCGAATGAATCCCCCAGAATTTTATGGGTCAAAGGTAGATGAGGTCCCTCAAGAGTTAATTGATGAGGTTTAGAAGATTTTTTCTATTATGGGTCTGAGGTCGGAGGATAAGGCAGAGTTGGAGGCTTACCAACTCAAGTTGGTAGCACATATATGGTACCACCAATGGAAGGAGGAAAAGGGAGTCAACTTGTGGTGCTTTTGGAGGAGTTCAAGGTGGCCTTCCTTAATCCGTTTTCCCCCTTGAACTTAGGGAAGCTAAGTTGGTGGAATTTATGAATTTGGGACAAGGGTCCATGATTGTGAAAGAATATTCCCTCAAGTTCAACCAACTTTCAAAGTTTTCTCCTTACTTGGTTGCCGACCTAAGGTCGAAAATGAACAAGTTCGTGATGGGGGTGTCCGACTTAGTGAGTGAACAATGCCAGTCTATTATGTTAATTGTGGATATGGACTTGTCCTGTTTGATGAACTATGCCGAACAAATGGAATAGGAGAAATTGAGGAAGAGAAGGGGTCATTAGGCCCTGAGGGCCCGTTTTGAGGATAAGTTCCAAAAGGGTGGAAAGGAGGGTTGTCAATGACTTTCCAAGGGGCCAAGGTGTTGATGTTGTGGGTCCTAATGAGGTGTGTCCTAGGTATGGAAAGGGTCATAAGGGCCCATGCTTGATAGATACAAATGCATGCTTTGGGTTTGGTGAAGTGGGTCACAAAAAAGTAGATTGCGCTCAAAATCACAACAAGGGCAAGGAGGTTCATCCACAAGGTGTTAATGCAGTTCCTTTGGGAAAAGCTGGTCGACAAGATGGTGCCCCAAGGCACAACCTATTTTACATTTTACATGGGAGGCAAGGGGTTCATGAGGTCTCCGATGTTATTACTGGTATGTTGAAAATCTTTGATTTTGATGTGTATGCACTGATTGATCCAGGTAACACTCTTTCTTTCATGACCCCCTTTGTTGCCAAAAAGTTCCATGTTGACCTCGAATTGTTGCATCAGTCATATGAGGTATCTAGTTGTATTAGTGCATCTATTGTTGCTAGAAAAGTTTATAAAAGTTGTTCTATTTGCATGTCGCATAAAATAATGCCTCGTGATCTTGTTGTGTCAGACATGGTTGATTTTGATATTATTCTTGGGATGGATTGGTTGCATATCTACTATGCTTCTATTGATTGTGGAACCCGTAGGGTCAAATTCTAATTTCCAAATGAACCCATCCTTGAGTAGAAGAGTCAAGATGTGGTGGTCAAGGATAGATTCATCTCTTGCATTAAAGTCCGTAAGTTGATCTATAAGGGGTGTCTTTACCATCTTGTTAGGGTTAGAGATGTGGAGTCTAAAGTCCTTCCCAAAGAGTCTATTCTGATTGTAAATGAGTTTCTTGATGTCTTCCCAAATGACCTTCCGGTGTTCCTCCCGAAATTGAAATAGACTTTGGCATAGACCTCCTCTCCGATACTCAACCCATTACTATTTCCCTTTACCGTATATCCTCGACGGTGATGAAGGAGTTGAAGGAACAATTGAGGGATTTGTTGGAGAAGGGTTTTGTTAGGCCTAGCCAATCACCTTGGGGTGCACCGATTTTGTTTGTGAAAAAGAAGGATGGGTCCTTTAGGATGTGTATTAACTACCGACAACTCAATAGGGCTCCCATCAAGAATAGATATCCTCTTTCAAGAAATGATGATTTGTTTAACCAATTGCAAGGGGCTAGACATTTCTCTAAGATTGATCTTCGGTTCGGGTATCATCAAGTGAAGGTGAGGGAGCGTGATATTCCCAAGACAACATTTCGGACTAGATATGGGCATTATGAGTTTGGTATGTTGTCGTTTAGATTGACCAATGCACCGGCCATCTTCATAGACCTTATGAATATTGTCTTCAAACTCTACCTTGATTCCTTTGTTATGGTCTTCATTGAGGATATTTTGATCTATTCCAGTGGTGAGGAGGAGCATAGGGCTCACTTGAGAGTTGTGTTGCAAAGATTTAGGGAGTAGAAATTGTATGCTAAATATGAAAAGTTTAAGTTTTGGTTGAACGAAATTGCTTTCATAGGGCTTATGGTGTCGGGGGATGTTATAAAGGTGGATCTTAAAAAGACCGTTGTGATTAGAAATTGGCTTAGACCATTGACTCCGTCGGATATTAGGAGTTTCTTGGGCCTAACGGGCCACTATTGGAGGTTTGTGAATAGGTTCTATTCTATTACTTCCCCTATGAGATAATTGACTCAAAAGAAGGTTAATTTTGTGTGGTCCAATGAATCTGAGAGGACCTTCCAAACCTTGAAGGACAACCTTGTGTCAGCTCCTATATTGTCACTACCGAATGGGATTGAGGGATTTGTGTTGTATTGTGATGCTTCTAGAATGGGTTTGGGTAAGCAAAATGGTAAGGTGATAGCCTACGCTTCTAGGCAACTCAAAGTTCATCAAAAGAACTGCCCTACTCATGATCCTGAATTGGCCTTTGTAGTATTTGCTTTGAAAATTTGGAGACATTATTTGTATGTGGTGCATGTTGATTTGTTCACCTATCATAAGAGCCTCCAATACGCCTTCACTCAAAAAGATCTCAACTTGAGACAAAGAAGGTAGCTAGAAATTCTTTAGGACAATAATATAAGTGTGCATTACCATCCCCGTAAAGCAAATATGGTGGCAGATGCCTTGAGTAGGGTGTCTATAGGTAGCCTAGCTCATATTGATGGTGGTGATAAGAATATGGCTAGGGAGGTACATCGATTGGCTAGATTGAAGGTCAGGTTGGAAGAGGTTAGTAATGATGGTATTGTTGTTGTTGTTGGTTCTATGTCTTCCTTGGTTGATGAGATGGTAACAAAACAAGATCTTGACTCCTCCTTGATTGAATTAAAGGCCTTGGTGAAAAAGGGCAAAGTGGAGATTTTCTCCCAAAGGGGAGATGGTGCCCATAGGTACCAAGGTAGGTTATGTGTTCCTTGTGTTGATAGTATAAGGGATAAAATCTTTGAAGTGGCCCATAATTCTGCTTATTCTATCCACCCCAGCTCCACAAAAACCTATAGAGATTTGAGGGATATGTATTGGTGGGGAAGCATGAAGAGGGACATTGCCAAACTCATTTCTGGTTGCCATAGTTTTCATCAACTCAAAGCCTAACATCAAAGGCCGGGTGGCCTATCTCAAGACATTGAGATTCCTACTTGTATGTGGGAAGAGATAAATATGTATTTTGTGGTTGGGTTGCCTTAGACTAGAAAAGGTTTTGATTCCATTTGGGTTGTGGTTGATAGGATGAAAAAATCGGCTCATTTCTGACAGGTTAAAACCACATACGGGGTTGCATATTATGCAAGGTTGTACATTCATGGCTTGGCAAGGTTGCACATTCATGACTTGGTAAGGTTGCATGGGGTTCCTTTGTCCATCATATTGAATCATGGTGATCAATTTACTTCATACTTTGGAGGTCATTCCAAAGGTGTCTTTGTACTAGAGTTAAGCTTTCTATGGCCTTTAACCCTAAAACGGATGGCCAATTCGGGAGGACCATCTAAACCCTTGAGGATATGCTTATAGCTTGTGTGTTGGAGCTTAGAGGTAGATGGGATAATCATCTTCCATTGATTGAGTTTGCCTACAATAATAACTATCATTCTAGCATCGGTATGACTTTTTTTGAGGCTCTCTATAGTAGACATTGTAGATCACCGGTGGGGTGGTTTCAGGTTGGTGAGGTAGCTTTGTTGGGACCAGATCTAGTTATGGAGGTCTTGAGAAGGTTAGGATGATTAGAAAAAGGTTGAAGACATCCCAAAGTCGCCAAAAGTCCACCGATGTGAGGAGAAAGGATCTTGAATTCCAAGTTGGTGACTAGATTTATTTGAAGGTGTCACTCATGAAGGGTGTGATCAATTTTGGTAAGAAGGGCAAGTTGAGTTGAAGATATGTGGGTCATTATAGGGTGATGAGAAGGGTTGGCAAGGTAGCTTATGAGTTGGAATTGCCTAGAGAAATAGATTTGGTTCATCTGGTGTTTCATGTGTCTATGTTCATGGAAATGTGTGGGTGATCTGAATGCTATTGTGCCTCTTGATGTTTTGGGTGTGGTTTAAGACAATTTGACATATGAATAGGTTCTGGTTTAGATTTTGTATAGGCAAGTGAAGAGGTTGAGAAACAAAGAAGTGGCTTTCGTTAATGTCCTTTAGAGGAATCAACAAGTTGTGAGTGCTACTTGGGAGGCTAAAGCGGAAATACAAAAGAGATATCCTTACCTTTACCACTCCACTCAAGCCTATGATATTGATATAAGTCCTTTACATGATCTCAAGTCTTAAGTTCATCCCTCCTATCATTGCATATGTTCATTTTAAGTTGATGAGCTAATGATGATTTTACATTTATGATGACATTTTTGAAATGATGTTTAAGTGCATTGTTGCATGTCTATGTAGGCTGAAATGGTCATGTTTATGTCTTTCATATAAGTTTCCTTGACATTCAGGGACGAATGTTCCCAAGGGGGAGATATTGAAACCACACCAAAAAGTGCCCGAAAATGTGCCTTGGAAGTGCCTGGAATCGTATTTTCAATATGTCTAAAAATTCGTGCGTGATATCGAAAATCCAACTTTATATTCTTGTTTTGGCAGTCAAATTGAGTGGGAAATAGGTCTAACCCCAATTTTAGAGGATCCATATCAAAATTCGAAAGTTCCAAAATGCAAATTCCAGAGAGCTTTTCGTGCCCCTGGCATTGGTTATTTTTGGTCCAATGTTGACTTCGGTCCATGACTTTCAAGTCTTGGGCCTAAGTGTTCCCAAATGTGAAAATACCTTACCTTAGCCATTCTTCACACTGATATCATTCTAAACATCCCAATATTCATTCAAACACTTAGCCAAATATTTTACTTCTAAACTGAAGACTCAAAACCCTTTTCAGATCTTAAGGATTGCAATCAAGCTTCAAGTCTCCATCTCCAATCTTCATCTAGTTCATCTACAAAGCTAAGGTATGTGGGCTGCTTTCATGGGTTCCTTTTGCCCATGATTCCTAATATTCCTTTTCCTTAATATTGCATGATTTAATGTTGATTTATTCATGGGTCTTACATATTATGAAAATCACTGCACACCATGTTGGGATTTATGAAATTGTGACTATTTCACCATGTTTTGGGCTTTGAATCTAATATCTACTGTGGTATTTGACGAGGGGTTATGATGTATATTGCTTGAGGATGTTACAAAGTACCTATAGAAGGTTTTAAATTGAATTTTCTAAAATGATTTCACCCTTGAATTGCATGGTTTTACACTAACACTGCACACCCTCTAATAGTTTGATAAGATGTACGGTTAGGGCTTATTGAGGAGTTGAGGGCCCAATGGTTGTCTTATGAGTTGAATGACTACATGCTGATGAAATTATAATAGAACGATGATGAAATATACGTACGTATATGATGGCTATATGATGATGAAATGATGATAGGATGATGGTGAAATGATGATGAAATATATGTATGTATATGATGACTAGATGACGATGAGAGGGATGAATGTATAAATGATATTCTTCTATATATTGTTGCCTTTTGGCTAGGCCCTACTCTGGGGTTGTGTGCCGGGTAACCGTGTCAAGGGGTTCATACCTTAATAACCTATCGGGGGTTTGTTCTTCAATTGCCACAGGTGGTAGGGTGCGACTATCCATCAACCATGTTGGGGGTTTGTACCCATCAACCTTGTTGGGGGGTTTGTACTCTATCAAGCATGTTGGGGTTGTGTACACATCAACCCATTGGGGGGTTTGTACCTTAACAACCTCATGAAGGGATTAGTACCTCATGCGCCTCTCCAAGCGGGTGATAGACCTTGGATTGCACTAAGAAATGGTCACTCCCTCCACATATGTTATGTTAAATGAAAGTATGGTTTACTTCTAGCATCTTCCATTCATGTCATATTGCCATATGCTCGTCTATTGTCTAATTAAACATTTCAATTACGATGCCTATCTATTATTGCATTGCATCCTACATACTTAGTATATTCAAGCGTGCTAACGCATACTCTAGTCCTACATGATGTCACCATGTAAGAAGTAGAGTCCCACTTGAGCATCCTACTCCATGTGGCTAGCACAACTTCGCTAAGGCTTGTTGGTGAGTCCTCCATTCCGGGGATGTAACTTATGTTCTCTTGCTATGTATTATGACTTTCTCTTCTGACTTACGTATTGACTATGATGGTGAGCCCGGTTACTTTGTCTTTGCCCCATCTTTTATCTTATATAGTAGAGATGTTGTTGGACATGTTATGTATCTACGTTATGAGCTTTGACTCCTTTTGACTCTTGATGTTGATGTTATGAAGTTGTCCCACCGTCCCATTTATCCCGATCTACTATTTCTTGTTATGTTTTATTGCTTCCGCAACCAAGGATGTGTAATGATATGCTAAGAGGCTTGCATAGGGTCCCTTCAGGTTCCCCATGCGCCATGTCACGACTAGACCCTAGGCTTGGGTTGTGATAGCATAAGTGTCCCCATGTGTGAAAGTACCTATACTTAGCCTGATTTCACCCTCATATCATTGAAGACATTCCCAAAAACTCACTCAAACACTTGGAAAATATTTCATCTCCTAAATTCAAATCTCAAAACTCATCCGAATTTCAAGATTCTCATTCAAGCTTCAAGTCTCCATCTCCAATCTTCTTCAAGGATTCTCCAAAGTCAAGGTATATAGGTTTTTTTCATGGGTTCCTTTCACCTGTAATACCCAAGCTCACTTTTAACTAAAATTGCATGATTTAAAGTTGATTTACTCATGGGTCTTATCTATTATGAATTTCACTACACACAATGTTTGGGGGTTTGTACCTCATAAACCACATGAAGGAGTTTGTACCTCATGCGCCTCTCCAAAGTGGTAGCAGACCTTGGATATTCACTAAAGTGGTCTCTCCTTACACATGAATTATGTTCTTTATAAGCATGATTTTACTTCAAGCATCATTCATACATGCCATATTGCTATATGCTTATTCATTGCCTATGTTATATATTTTTATTATGGTTCTTATCACTTGTTGCATTGCATCCTACATACTTAGTACATTCAAACGTACTAACGCATAATCTATGCCTACATTATGACACCATGTAGGAACATGTGCCACGCTTGAGCATCCCCGTCCACGTGGCTAGTACAACTCTACTCAGGTTATTGGTGAGTCCTCCATTCAGGTGACATTGCTTATTGTCTCATGCTATGTTCTAAGACTACTTTTTTTTTATGTAAATGTTGACTTTGAGGGTGATCTCAGTTACATGTCTTGGCCCCCACTCTTGTCTACATAGTAGAGGTGTTGTTGGACATGTCATGTGTAATGATATAAGCTTTGACTCTCTCTCTTGACTCTTATTTTTTATGATATGAAAGATGTCTCTTAGCCCCAATTATCCCTATTTGCAATCTCTTGTTTTATTTTATTATTTCCCTGACTAAGAATGTGTAATGATATGTTAAGAGGCTTTCTTGGGGTCCCTACGGTTTTCCCTTGTGCCATATCACATCTAGGCCCTAGACTTGGGTCGTGACAAACTTAGTATTAGAGCACTAGGTTCTTAGATCCTCGGAATCCAACACACCGTGCCAATTAGAGTCTTGTTCATGATTGTGTTGTGCACCATAATTATAAGCAAGAGGCTATGAGGTGCTTAGGTAATATTTCCTTCTTCTTACTCTATGTAGTGCTATAGAAGTTGAGGTAAGGTTTTACCCCTAACGATTGTCCTTTGCTATGCTAGATCATGCCTAACAAAAGAGAGACAAGAGCCCGCACACCTGAGGAGCAACTAGCTAATGGAGGGCTTCAAGATGGTCTCACTTTGCTTGCACAAGTTGTGGTTAACCAAACCCACCAAGGGACCCATGAGGGACTTCATGAGGATGAATCCCCCGTAATTCCATGGGTTAAAGGTGAGTAAGGACCCTAACGAGTTCATTGATGAGATCTACAAGATTTTAGCCATCATAGGTGTGAGGTCACAGGATAAAATGGAGTTGACAGCCTACCTAGTCAAAGGGGTAGCATAAATATGGTACAATCAGTGGAAAGAGGAGAAGAGGGTCAACAATGTGGTTCCTTGGGAGGATTTCAAAGTATCTTTCCTTAATCGTTACTTCTCTCTTGAGCTTACGAAAGGACAATTGGTGGAATTTATGAATTTAAGTCAAGGGTTTATGAATGTGAGGGAGTATTCCCTCAAGTTCAACCAACTTTTAAAATATGTTCCATACTTGGTGGCTGACACAAGGTCTAGGATGAACAAATTTATTATGGGTGTTTCCGACTTGGTGAGTGAAGACTGTCGCTCAGCCATGTTGATTAGTGACATGGATTTGTCTCGTGTGATGAGTTATATGAGCAAATGGAGGAGGAGAATTTGAGAAAGAGAAGGGGGCATAAGGCCAAGAGGGCCCGTTTTGAGGGAAAGTTCCATAGTCGAAAGGGTTATTTATTCTATCAAGGCCAAGGGTCTTCTCAAGTATTTCAAAAGATGCCAATGATTTTCCAAAGGGTCAAGGTGTAGGAGGTGTTGTTCCTAATGGTGGGTGTCCAAAATGTGGTAGGGGTCATAGTGGCCCGTGCTTGAGGGGTACTAATGCTTGCTATGGTTGAGGGGAAGTTCGGCATAAGGTGAAGGATTGCCCCCGAAATTGCAACAAGGTTATGAAGGTTCGTCTACAAGGTGCAAATGCGATTCCTTTGGGGAGAGATGGACAACAAGATGGTGCCCTAAGGAACAACTGGGTTTATGCTTTACATAAAAGGCAAGGAGTTGATGAGGTGTCTGATGTTGTTACCAATATGTTGGAAGTTTTTCATTTGGATTTGTATGCATTGACTGATCCAAGTGCCAATCTTTCTTTTGCTATAATTTGTATGCATTGATTGATCCGGGTGCCACTCTTTCTTTTTTTACCTCTTTTGCTGCCAAAAAGTTCCATGTTGAACCCGAATTGTTATCTGAGTCATATGAGGTATCTACTACTATTGGTGCATCTATTGTTGCTAGGAAGATCTATAGAAATTGTCCCATTTGCATCTTGTATAAAATATTGCCTTGTGATCTTGTTGAGTTAGACATGGTTGATTTTGATGTCATTCTTTGGATGGATTGGTTGCATGCATACTATGCTTGTACTGATTGTAGAACCCTTAGCGTCAAATTCCAATTCCCAAATGAACCTGTTCTTGAGTGGGAGAGTCCTGATGTGGTGGTCAAGGGTAGGTTCATCTCTTGCATTAAAGCCCATAGGTTGATCTCTAAGGAGTGTTTTTATCATCTTGTGAGGGTTA
Organism: Solanum medicagineum; assembly: GCA_026153255.1. Classification (NCBI taxonomy): domain Eukaryota; kingdom Viridiplantae; phylum Streptophyta; class Magnoliopsida; order Solanales; family Solanaceae; genus Solanum; species Solanum medicagineum. The sequence goes on along the minus strand of JAPFFP010043504.1, from coordinate 1,205 downwards.
GGGATGTGGAGTCCAAAGTACTTCCCATAAAGTCGGATCTGGTTGTAAACAAGTTCCTTGATGTCTTTCTAAATTACCTTCATAGTGTTCCTCCTAAGAGGAAAATAGATTTTGGTATCGACCTCCTTCTCGATACTCAACCAATCTCTATTCCCCCTTACAATATGGCCTCGGTGGAGTTAACGGAGTTGAAGGAGCAATTGAGGGATTTATTGGATAGGGTTTTATTAGACCTAGCCAATTACCTTGGGGTGCACCGGTGTTGTTTTGAAGATAAAGGATGGGTGTAGAATGTGTATTAACTACTAGCAACTTAATATGGTCACTATCAAGAATAGGTATCCTCTTCTAAGGATTGATGATTTGTTTGACCAATTGCAAGGGGCTAGCCACTTCTCTAAGATTAATCTTCGGCCCAGGTATCATCAAGTGAAGGTGAGGGAGTGTGATATTCCTAAGACGACCTTCTTAACTAGGTATGGGCATTATGAGTTTGTTGTGATGTCTTTCAGGTTGACCAATGCACCGGCTTTCTTCATCGATTTTCTGAATAGGGTTTTCAAACCCTACCTTGATTCACTTGTTGTGGTCTTGATTGATGATATTTTGATCTATTCTCGTAGTGAAGAGGAGCATGTTGTTCATTTGAGGGTAGTGTTGTAAAAGATGAGGGAAGAGAAGTTGTATGCTAAGTATGAAAAGTGTGAATTTAGGTTGAAAGAGGTTGCCTTCCTAGGTCATCTAGTGTCGGGGGATGGGATTAAGGTTGATCCTAAGAAGACGGATGTGATCAGAAATTTTCCTAGACCATTGACCCCATCGGATATTAGGAGCTTCTTGGGCTTAGCGTGTTACTACCTGAGATTTGTGAATGTGTTCTCCTCTCTTGCCTCTCCTGTGACAAAATTGCCTCAAAAGACGACCCTAGAAAGTGCCCAAAAATGTGCCTCGAAAGTGTACAGAATCGTAATTTCCATATATCTCAAAATCCATGCGCGATATCAAAAATCTGACTTCATATTCATGTTCAGGGGGTCAAATTGAGTGGGAAATGAGTCTAACCCTGATTTTAGAGCAAACAAATCGCAATTTCATTTTCCAAAAATATTGATTTCTAGAAAGGTTTTTGCGCCCCTAGAGCGACGCACTAGGGCATGCCTTAGTACAAATTTTGATTAGTTTCAACTTTGGTCCAAGGCTTTTGG